>JAIPRK010002788.1:0-12899 GCA_025469195.1 Chaitophorus viminalis | reverse complement strand
TATTATTATTATTATTATTATTATTATTATTATTATTATTATTATTATTATTATTATTATTATTATTATTATTATTATTATTATTATTATTATTATTATTATTATTATTATTATTATTATTATTACGACGAGCGGTCGTTATTCGCGTCGGGCCCTTCCCGACGGAAGGCCGCGTACTAATATAATAATATATCCGACCGCGGTATATAATTATAATTGCCGGGAAACAATACGCGCATACCGAACAATGGGCGATGGTACCCAGGTACAATGATGTACCAATGTATACGACCAATGGTTTTCAATGGTATACCGCGGATATGGTCGCGATGCAGCGGCCGCGGCGATAACATTATGACGTCGTCGACTGTTGTAGTTGCATCGCAGGCGACCGTCACGTTCATGTGCGATCGTATTGGATTATAATAATATTATCATTAGTTGAATATTGTTATAACAATGGCGCGTTCAGTAATGACTAAGTCGTCGTGACGTGTGACGTGCGGGCGCGCGCCTCCGAAGAAAAATCGCGTTTTACGCCGAAAGATCCGACGGCCAGATTAAACCGGGCAGCATGAGATGCGCGCGCGCTTCTTTAATCTTACTCTTTAATCGTGTACCTATTCGTATTGCATATTATTATTATATATTATGTTACGTATACAAGTGTAATATTGTTTAAATTCGGTTGGTGCATACGCGTCGGACAATGTGAAGAATAACATTTTTTAATTACACTTCAACAATATTAAACTCCTCGGCGGCATCGCGTCGCACGTATGTATATTTTATATAATACATGTACTTGCATACTATACAAATGTGTGTGTGTGTGTATGTGTAAATATTGCGACCGTCCGTTCACCGTCTGTCTCCGAAGTACAATAATAATAATATACATACCTACGGCGTTATTTTAGTGACAGTTTGTCGGGGATCGCAGAAGTGTGTACCGCCGCCGCTGAAGCTTAATGGACGTAGCAATAATTATTATACGGTGACGCGTACAAAGAATCAACGCCGAGCGAGCTTGTTAATAATTACATCTGGTCGGAAAAGATCTTTCAGCCTTGTGTATTATATAATATATACACATGAATTTAACTAGCAACACGGAGGATATAGATAGATCACGTTGTTCGGATTTTTTTTTTTTATTTTCATTCTACATTATTTATATTCATAATAATATACATGAATAGTTATTACATGCATTTTTCGCCTATGCGCCCTGTGCGCCGTCCGTACAAAGTTTGCAGAAAACACTAGGAGATATGGATATTGGATATACCGCCACCGCCGCCGCCGTGCATTAAAACATTTATTTTCCACTTGGAATGTAACTTTAGTTTCTTTTCGCTATTCATTACGCATTATCATATATCACATTATACTACTATACGAGTGTTTCAATATTCCAACACGAGATTCGATTGTTGATACTTAATGTGGAAATACATTACATTCTACGTAATGTTTCGAAACACAACCCGCGGACCACATCACGACAATTCTTCCCCGCGTTGAAATGTCTAAAGTTTTTAATTAGAAGAAAATGTTTATTTGCGGTTTAATTGTGTTCCTGTTAAACACCAACAAATGCATGTGCATCGCGAGGCTGCACTAAATGCCGATGTGTCACGGACGCGACGCACGTAGACGTTAGCCAAGTCGATATTTTTATTCAAAGAGCATATTGGCTTACATCCACTGATCCCGAATTACTGCAACCGCGCTGCGATTAATTTCTCTAGGATTGCACAGAATCGTTCATGATGGCCACGTCTCACATTCCGCAAGAATCAAAATATGGCATACGCCATGCACGTGTGCGAAAACTGTTTGTTTTTATTTCCATATTATTTTTACGCTATGTTATTATTGTACGCAATAGTCTTTTTACTGCACTTTGACGGCGAGCTAATCCTCGTTAAAATGCTGCGATCAGTGAGCGTGACGGTTTCAAAGATTCGTTTAGTTGGCGTAAATACGTTCTCTGATCGAGATTGACAGTTAAACACGCCCGTCTGGTTAATGATGTACCACCGGATATCCGCACTCGTGCGACTAGGCCAAAAGGACAAAAGAGACAAGTGCGCGCGCTCCCAGTGTACAATTATCATGCAGTAAAATGTTAAACTAGTCTCGTTAGGTTGTCAAACTTAAGAAGTCTTGACCCCCATAATAGGGTAGTCAATACGTTACAGTACAAATACATAATTATATATACTACATATATATATATATATACGTATAACAAATAAGGTACTCATATAAATGATCAATATTTTATTTATCATTACGTGTGGTCATTCGTGCGACATTTCTGCAGTCCTTGGCGCGGCAATAGTTGCGTAATAATATTATGAATACCCAGAGTTATATTGAAACAATTAATCTGGACGCGTGGTACCTATTCTAATTTGCTAATATCAATATCCTTGATGTTTTTCTTTCTTTTTTTTATGTAATTTAAATTATTGGAAATTTCAATTGCGATTACGCTTTTCCAAAATTTTCTCTTAATTTAACTCGGTAAACACTTATTATGTGTCTTGAAAATGTCTTCATATACTTCCGCTTATGATTACACAGTGTGTGAACGTAACAATTTTTGGAACGTTAGAAATTAACAACGAACAAATCAATTCATTTTTATAAAATTCTGGCAATTGTGCACCCCTAAAATTTTCGTATAGGCTAATATAGACAATGATTTGTACGTATACATTTATATTCTAATGTATTAAATTGATGTAATTATAGTATAGAAATTACAATGTATAATTATAATTTATATTATATGTGAGTACTGAGTTGTATTATTTTTGTCATCAAAACGTACATTTTATACGACTCATAAATGAATCTCGCTCATTAGTCAGAATATTTAACTCTGGAATTGTTACAATCAAACATTTATGTAGCTAGATATACGTTCTGTTGTAGCTGAAGGGTCTCAACTGGAGTGTGATATTGTCACACACAGTAGTACAGTACTGTATTCTAAAACGGTGGTGCTTACTATATTAAACTATTTACATAAAATAAACTATCGTCACCCGTCGGTCATCATATTAGGTATTGTCGTAGATTTTATCGTCGTCGACACAGGTTTATATAGTAAACAGAAAAGTGGAAACATATGCGCGCAATCAGCAACACAGACAGCAATAGTAGTATAAAGTAGATAATCTATAATAACGCAGTGACAATCTCGTGACCTTTTTCCACACGACGTCTCCTATACCTGTATAAATAGCAAACGCTCTAAAGTCGCGGCCAAAATGTTTTCGTAGCCAATTTAAAATGCCAACGATAGATTCTGATCGCGCGCGTTCTCAAATATAAATATATATATATATATATATGTATATGTATAAATGTGTGTGTGTATATGTGTGTATGTGTGTGTGTGTGTGTGTATGTGTATGTGTGTGTTTGTGTGTGTACACGTGCTCTGCGTGTATAAATATTAGAGAAAAAGAATATAATACATCGAATTGACCTGGTTGCGCGCGACGGCGTGAAAAAACAAACGCGATAGGATTTTTTTTTCTCTGAGCGTGCGCGCAGGAAATGTATTGAAACAGAATCTCGTCTTTCTTTTTTCCTCCATCGCAGGTGACGATAAATATCTGACTGGACACGGTTTAGGCTATTTCTAGCTAGACTACGCAGTCCATCGTTGCCACCGCTGCACACACAATCAGTACTTGTTGTATTCGACAGATACATACACACACACGTGCACACGTGCACACGTGAAAAAAATATGTTTTACATTTGAATATGTGTGCATTATAATATACACTGGCAGTCTGATTCTGTAAAATATAAATCTATAGTAATTCTCATCGATGATTTTTCGCATATCGCATTTGGGAAACGGCAAAATGGATTTTCAAGAATAAATTTAGAAAACTGTTTTAATTTCGTCAACGTTGTAAAATAGGCTCTTCCTCTAAGTCTAAGTTATAAAAAAAAAACTGGTTATTTTGTACTTCCTCGTCAAATAATATTGTGACAATAGTAATATTTTATTAATAGCCGTGTGTGATACAAATCAATGCGGTGCGCAATATCCATCGATCCACAATTCTCTATACGTATATAATAATATAATTTACGCAATATATTACTTTTTCATTTGGTGTTATATTCTACACTCCCCCCTCCCCCTAAACTCCAGTTTAAATTTTTTTGATCCCCAGATTTTGCACTATTGATTTTTATAACGAAACGGAACGCGGTCTACTACAGACTATAATACTACAGATGAAAAAACCCCCGACATCCGTCGCCGCGGTTTCCGCTGCTGCAGAACACTATATAGACTGCGCATTGTTCTATGTATAATGAACGATTCTCCCGTGCGGCCGCCGAATCGTCTTGTTTCTTTTTCGGTGTCCGCCTTCGTAGATAATATTATAACACACTTCACGAGGCTCACTGTTATGTTATTCATACGAGTTTTGTGGTTACCTGACACTACAGCGACTACAGCGGTTTTAAACGTTACCGTGGTTTACTGCTGCAAGACCTGTACGATTTTCACTTTTTCATACCACAAAATTAATTTTAAATAATTACTTTTTCGGAATTGTAGCCAGTTTCAGATGGGCAAATCTTTTGAAAAGTAATTTTCTTTAGTATAACCATGTATCATCACGATTCATATTCGAATACTACGTCTATGACCGTTTTTGTTCGATTCTGGTAAATTGTGCACTCTTGTAACATATCCTTTTTGAATAGCCTACTTAAATAGTTCATATATATTCAATTCATTAGAAATGTAAAATGAAAATTATCCAACTGGAGAAACGCTTGGTAATTACTCCCGTGATCAATAATGCTTCAAAAACAGAAAAATATAATACTTATGTTGTGCATATTTTCAAATCATGTAACGTACGCTTCACTTTTTTACTGTAAAAAGCAAAAGTGAGTCCTATAATAGTAAATACGTACAATTCTAGCCCATGCCGTTATAAGTAATAGGTGTACCTACGTATATTTTGTGCCGAACACCGCGAACGAGTATCGAGGAGCGACGATCGATTACGTGAGGACTTAACGGCAAAGGTCGTGGCTATTGATCGCATAGCAAATTCCACATACCATATATATATATATATTATATTTAATATATAATATTCTCGACGAATTCATAATGTAATAACAATAATAATATACACGCCATACCCGCCCGGTGTGCATTGTCTTTGAAATATATATTACGCGTGTATATAATTTACCACCAGACACCGAGTCGTCGTCGTCGCCATTTCTGAAACGTTTCAATTATGCATTTATACTATAACGTACGTATTATATTACATAAGCGTCTAAGCCGTCCTCATCCCAGAGACCCGATCGAGCTCGCGCATTGTTCGTACATATATCCGCATCCATGCGGCGATGGGTATATAATATATATTATATAAATCTCGAGTAGCTGTATCCGCGGAGGCAAACGATCGCGGTCCTTAATCATTTCATCCTGAGTGGACTGGTTTTTTCATTCGGTGTGCACGCGTATGCCTATATAGTCGTATATAATGACAGTGTGTGTATGTGTGTGAGAGAGATAAATGGATTACGACAATTTATTTTGTTTTAAAGTTCATGGAGCGATCGGGCGTTTTAAAACACTGTATTGGAAAAATTGTTAACCCTGCAATCTATACATACTCTTTAAGAGTGGTTTTCTGATATCTCAGTAAACTTGCGAAATGAAAGAAAAACCGAAGTACAAAACCGCATTGCAACCCATTGACGACGTGGCTGATTCGGAAATTCGGATATCTCGATCGTTTTCGCGCCTTCAACTAGCCGCCACTGTCGGATAAGAACCGTTATTTCACGATAGATATAGCTTTAAGGTCTTTCACCACTCCCCATCCTGTACACCGATCCTTATATACCCTCTTTTCATTCACGGCGGTATTAATCTTCATTAAATCGTGTGCGCAAATCAGGCGCTGTAAACGATCGATGATGGACCGGCGGTGTGTATGCATACACTCGCACACACACATGCACACTGATAAAGTCAACGGATACGCAGGTTTTAATAAATTTTTAATTGACGACGAGAACGCACGATGCATAGCGTCGATTGATCGTGAAAAAAACTCTATCATATCATTATGTGATTATATAATATTCAGCAGTTCCTAAATCCTAAACTTCTTAGATCGTAGTCCTAGAGATGTTGAAAAAGAGTGCTCTAGATTTTTTTCTCTAATTTTAGTAAATCTCGAATGATAATATTTTAAAGTACACAACTTATAAGAAATTATATATCGATAATTTATATTTTAATTTGGCTTAATTATGTGTTTAAATAATGAGTACGTTTATAGAATGCGTATGGGTTTATCATTTATTAATATTTTTTTTTGACTAAAAAAAATTTTATCTGAATTTGATTTGATTCAGATTTTACGATAGCCTAGGTCCCTAAGGGTTTGAGTTTGAGAAATACTATAGTGTATATACATAATGGCACGTATCATGAAGGAAAATAATTACACATGCTACATCGAGTAACTATTTGTGAAGATTTTCTAGAAACTGAAGCAAAAACGAAGAACGTAAACCCTTCTATTAGGGCAAAAAAAAAAAATGAATACGGAGTCGGGTATAGAAAAATAATAATTACAATGTTCGTTAGAGAAAAAGTCTATATTATTATTTAATAAAAGTCTTTGAGTGTTTAAACATAATAATTGCACGTGCACAAACGTTAATTGGATGTATTGCAATGAGACGTAACGGACGTAAAATATAATTAAATGTGCATATATTCCTAGCACACGGGCATTTTTTAGTACACTATAATAGCCAAAGACCGTTTAAAACTACACGTATGTAGCTGTATGATGGTGAATTAATGCGATAAATCGATGTTTTATAGCGCGAAGTATCTATACAATAATTATAAAATAATAACGATATCGCGTTTCTTTAGTATCCTTTAGAAATCGATCGATCATAGTAGAGAGTTACGATTATAATAATAAGCATGTTGTAATATATCGTTTTCTACTCGATTAATTATTAATTTGTTATTTTATTTCTACAAAAGATCTGAAGTCTGTAAGAATTACATAAACATAATATAATTACTTATTATTTTTTTTCTCTAATTCGTGGTTTATATTATAACATTATATCATACTATAATATCTAACTTTAATAGCAGTATTCCGAAATTCGTCATTTGTTTCATCAGACGATACATTATCTTTCTTAAATTCCCCATTTGGTCCGTCATTACAGCTGCAGTATATAATATATCGTATAACTTCTTGGTTTACACATTGTGCCTACTACATACATGTTATCAAGACCGTAAAATAAACCGTGTAATCGTAATATTGACATGGTTACGTTTTACAGAGACGAGCGTTAGTATTAATATACTTTCTAGCTAAAGAAAAAAAAAACATAATAATGAACTGCGAAACGCGACGTTCTCGGACCGGCTGTTGGAAAAAGGGTGACATTACACAAGAGACTGTAACATTATAACATCTTTATAGGGATACATTTCTTTTCACGAGGGTAAATTTTGCGATCGAGTATAATTCAATTTTTCCGTACCATAATTAAAATGTAATGGGATTTTGATAGTCAATTTTTGTTAACAATTTATAAAAACACGCGACGACGCACGATTTTTTTTTTTTTTTTTTTAATGCGACAGACTTGTTTTGGCGTAGGACGATCAGTCGCATCAGTTCGATTAAAACGTAGTAATTGTTATTATTATTATTTTTTTCATCTCGCTTTCTAACGTTTCTTATTCCTGTGTTATTTGCTCTCTGCCACCACCGTTGAGTATAAGTAGAAATAATATAGATTTTATAAATGCCGAGGATAAAATTATTATGTAAAGGATGAGGTGGTATTATTATGGTACTAGTTGATATTGCATTTACCACAAGTGTATTATAACTGCAGTACGAACCGAGTGGTCGAACGCGTTTAACGTAATGTATCTGCAACAGTTAAATATATTATTATAATATTCGGTAGTTTTTCATCACGTGTGTCGCATATCCAAGAGAGAAAAACGATTTTGGATAAATCTATTAACGATGCGATGGCGTTAAGAGAAAAACCGTTCTGGACCTATAATGCGTAGTATATATACGGGGAGGATACAATAAGGTTTATTTATAATACATAATCTGTACATATATTTTGCGTGGAAAACGCAATGGGGTACACCCATAAAATATAAGGTCAGGGTTATAATAATACGAGTATAATAATATCATACTGTATTCATCGCACATATCCACGGTGCATCTGAAAGCGTTGTGAACACCGTGGTGCGAACCGATTTCCGTATGATTTTCGCGGACTTTTAAAAACAATCGCGATGCACACGTACGAATAATTGACGCATTCACGTACCTACCTATTTATCGATTTGTAATCCCCCAAAATTGCACTTCCTCGTTAAACATCGTTTAATGCACAGCATCATATAAGTGCACACTTGTACAGTACAGAATGAAATAAATACCATTCGTGTCGCTTTTAAACGTTGCATCTAACTATAAGACAGTTTAAAGTGTTTAGCAGACGATTTGTTAACCGGTAAACAGAAAATACTATTCCTCTCGCGTAGTACGATGTTCAATTCCTAACCATTCCTGGACATAAACTATGTGCGTAGAAATAATTTAATATATGATTGCATAAATATTTAATATGTACATAAAAATTCAGCGAGGCATGAATAAAACAGAAATGCGGTATTATTTTAAAATATGAATATTAAGAAAAACTAAAACGGTTTCACCCTATACCATGTATAGTAATTGCAGTTATTCGTTTGGGTCGAATATGGAGATTTGAACTTACAGTACCCAAAATATAATTGCATTGACTTGACATAGAAACAAAAATATATACAACGTACTATAAATAATTTTGTGTATGCACAATTAAAAAATATTTCACGAACAACGTTAAATTATACCTACATAAACATGGAAACAAATTTTCAATTTCCATTTCAAATATTTAAGGGACTGAATTGATGTACACCTCTTTTTTAATCCGATACAGACTAGATATCAAAAACAAAAGAAAAAAAGGTATCGGAACCGAATGGACGTTCCCGTAAATATAATATCGCAGTAGGTATACCGAACCAGTATACCGTGGTAACGAGTATAGAACCGATCAGGCTACATTTTAAATCGAATTTCGTGTATTTTTTTTATTTTGTTTTTTTTTTCAACACATGCAGGTAGGTATACCACATATTTGTTAAGATTATTTCGGTATATTTGTACAATATTCACTTTTTTGCTGACCGACCGTTTTTATATGTATTATAATATTGTAAAATATAATATTATGCGATCTGCGGATGATCGCTCATTGTTTTCGTTGCATGTTATAGTGCTATACTGCTGTTTTATACGATGGCAAAAGGTGTTGCATCAGAATTGGTTTTGGAAAAATATTAATATTAAATATTGATTGAACCGCAAAAAAAATATCATTATTTTTTTTCACAGAACGGCTGCACGGGTTGTACGGTGGCCGCCGCCGTTTTTTGACCGTATTGTTTATTTTTCTGCGTATTTAAATACGAAATATGAAATGACATTACGGATACAACCGTACTACATAATTATTATTATAATTATTATATATATATATAAACTCTCCTTCTACCGCCGCCACCGTTGTTTAATCGAATAATACATAATTTGACCTTCCGATCTTTGTTCGTGACATCCGATACCTGGAATAATAATTGCGTACCTTAAAAATATACCTTAAAAAAAAAAAAATACGCTATACTCGCACACACACGATATGTACCTACTACCTAAACTATACAACGTGTATACATGGAAATTTTATACCGCTGCATGTCGCGGTGTGCATAATATAATTGATAATTTACCATTGATTTTACATACATAATAATATTATGCCGTCCTATTTCAACAATAGAAATAACAATACTAACTGTCTTACTATTTTATCGAGTTGAACGCAAAGCTATCACAGTGATGTATAGACGCTACCAAATTTTACATTATAGGATATGACGTAGGTATATAATGTTCTAGGATCAGTGATATATATATATATATATTATGAAAGTATACGCACGAAATTGTATGACGATCTAATCGCACAAATATTATATGGTCGTGTGTATAGCTTTATATAGTCCTATAGTTGACGATGTATTCCATTATAAATAAATGTAAAAAATAAATAAAAAAAATTCTAATAGTAGACAAACATATTAAAGAAATGTAAAAAAATATCAGCTTATATGGCAAAGCTATTGCAGAGGTTCAATCATTATGCGACCTAAGCAACTATATCACGCAAGTTAATAAAAACCTAATAGAAATAAAAAGAAAAACAGTTTTGGGTAAATATAAAACAAGCCTTCATTAATAAGCGTGATTTCTTAATAAACAGACACTTATATATTAAAATTAGGATGTTATTTATTAAAACGCATGTTTGAAGTATAATAGCATTATATGATAGTGAGTCATGGGCTATAGACAACTTATAGGCAAAATAAGAATAGAAGCATTAGAAATGTGAAAATGAAGGAAAATTATGATCAGTTGGATAGAAAAAATATATGGTGTAAATTCATAGTAAACGAACCAACACAAGTTATAAAAACGATGAAAGTAAGAAAAACTAAGTGTTTTGGATACACTATGAGACATAACTCGTTTATTTCCAATGAAAGGAAAATAAATAAAAAAAAGGAAGGGGATGGCTCTGGGAAACAAATCCGGGGAACACGATGAAACTATATATTATCTATGGTAAATTATAATGAAATGAAAAGACTATATAGCAGATAAAAGAGAAGATTGGTTGAAGAGACAAGATGAAGTGTTTATAGATGATAAGAAAAAAAAAGATGACGTGTTTGAAAACTTTAACGATCGCAGCGACATTGCACCCGTTTAAAATCGAAAATGCATGTATAACGCGCGTTGAAAGTACTAAATAATCGGAACTTTCCGAAATTTCTCGCTCATACATCAGCGAATCCTCGTGGAACATGGTCAATCGATAATGTGGAAATGGACAATCGGAATAATATGGTTCAATATTTCGCCGTCCATTGTCCAAGTGGCACAGCGAACAAGCCAAGCGAAGCGCCATTGTTACACGCGCATACATATTTACAATCGAACTGTACATAAGACACATTTCTGTGTAGTTCTTCCACACATCGTGATTACACACGCGAGACGAATATAAACAACAAACACAAGCGGCAGCCTGCAGTATTGACCTTTGCCAAAAGTACCTACTTAAAAAAATACTTTATTGACACTGAAAACCCAACTTGTATTATTAAGGTAGTATATATATATTATGTATAGTGTACTTCACTACAATGCAATGTTGCGTAAATAAAAATATATTTTCGCTAGTTCGTTTATGTACAAATATTTACCGTGTTTTTACTTTTTATACAGAAAAAAAATAATAATAATAATAATAATAAAAATATAATATTTTCCCTCGGAAGAATGACTAGTTTCGTTCAGAGACCTCCCCACGTATATGTTTAAAATTAAATGCGTATTCGTGCTCGAATATTATGTATACCCATTGTTCACGCGGGTGGACGCGGGTATATAGCGGGGAGAAAAGAATCGAGATAAAATTTCGTTGCACCGGAGAAAAATGGATTTCACCGTCCGGATAAAAACTTTGAAAAACTTGTGTTGCCGAACAAATATCGAATTACGTGTAGCGTATACCGTTATAATAATTGAACGGTCAGTTTTGAACGGCCCGGGGTCCGATGGAAGTACTTAAAAAGAAAAGAAAAAAAACAAACAAGTCCAATCGATCCATCTCGATTTATCTTACTCGAAAACTCCGCGCCCTATCCATACATATGGATATCCCCGTGTACTCCCACGGGGACGTCTTAATCTAAAAATCCATTTCTGGGCAGCTGATCTATACGTTATAACTTATAATATATTATAGGTATGGTACCTATTCAGATTACTCGGATGTATAAACGTTGTTCAGACGAGTAAATATAATGTATTTATACATAAACAAAAACCATCTATTACAACAATATACATAAATAATATATGCACAGTTATTTAAACATATTTAAATCGTACGGCGTACATGTATGGCGTAAAAAATAAAATCGCAAGTATCCGAATTCCGACAAATCTTCTGGAATTTATCGATGGTTATGATAGTTAATAAGTTCAATTAGATTTATATAAAAATCCACCTGCATACCACCGTTTTGCAGGTGTCCAATTATATTGTTTTCGCTACATAAAATAAAACGATATACGGTATATATTTTATACCCATGCGTCATTAACCGTTTTACCGTTATAACGTCATATTATACTATTGTAAGTATATACATTATTTTCGGGCTCAAAACCCGTATGTATATAGTATACATATGATATATTATCAATTATATACTCGTATAATATATATATATATATTTAAAACGAATTAAAATGATGATTTATATAATATTGCATTATGTATATAAAGCGAGTGCTGCAGGGTACGTGACGAAGAAAAAGAAACCACCACACGTGTAATAGGATCGGCTGGGAAAAGAACCGATTGTATCTCATCGTGTCTGGCTTCCACATGCATATCCTTCAGCCGACCACCTCCTGTGTCCTCGGACACACACGCAAACACATACGAACACAACGCGCGCGCGCGCACACACACATACACAAACACAAACACACACACACACACACACACACACACACACACACACACACACACACACACACACACACACACACACACACACACACACACACACACACACACACACACACACACACACACACACA
>JAIPRK010002787.1:0-12964 GCA_025469195.1 Chaitophorus viminalis | reverse complement strand
TTATTATTATTATTATTATTATTATTATTATTATTATTATTATTATTATTATTATTATTATTATTATTATTATTATTATTATTATTATTATTATTATTATTATTATTATTATTATCATTATTATTATCATTATTATTATCATTATTATTATCATTATTATCATCATCATCATCATCATCATCATCATCATCATCATCATCATCATCATCATCATCATCATCATCATCGTCATCATCATCATCGTCGTCGTCGTCGTCGTCGTCGTCGTCGTCGTCGCTGTCGTAGTCGTCGTTTATGTTATAAAAGGGAAGTGCTACAAAGTGTAGGTATGTTAGGCGTATATATATATACGACGAGGGTATATATATACATATTATATTTGTATATAATACGTGTACAAGTGTATAATATACACACGAATACAATAATAATATTAATAATAATAATAATAATAATAATAATAATAATAATAATAATAATATGTTTATACGACCACCGGCGGCGGCTTCATCGGCCGCGGAGGTAGCGAGGAGATGCAACCGCTAATGGTTTTAATAACACCCATTCGATAAAGAAATGCGTGCGTATGCTCGTATTATACACACCGACATCGTACACACACGGGTACGTGCGTATGCTCGTATTATACACACCGACATCGTACACACACGGGTACGTGCGTATTATAATATTATTATTACACACACACACGCTCACACACACGCGTACACACACACGTATATTAATATAGACATCATCTCGCGGGCGGCGGTGGCGGTGTACCGGTGTAATAAGTCGTATAAAATAATAACATTACACTGTGCACATAGCACATGCATGCATGAATGTAATATTTATACATAATATGTTGTATACGGATACACACTCGCGTATAATAATAATATAATACGTAGTTCCATCTCTGGTGTGTGTGTGTGTGTGTGTGTGTCTGTGTCTGTGTGAAGTGGCGTACACGATATACACAGAACTGGTCAATGATGACAGAGAGATTCATAAAACAAAACATCATATCATAATATATTACAACGCATCGATATAATGTGATATTCCTAATAATAGACAACAATTGTGATAAAATATTATATGGTTGCATAGGTACATTTTGATAAATGTTAAAAAAGTTATCTCAAAGTAATACAATATACAATATTACACGAAGGAACGCACAATTCCGTGCGTATATGCAATAGTCGAGTGTGTGTGTGTGTGTGTGTGTGTGTGTATGTGTGTCTGTAAACCTAATGTTATGTAAATATATCGGAAAACATTGTAAAATGTACAAAACAATATTATGTTCATGTACGACTATGATATGTCTATATACGAGTCACGAGCGGATTGTATTGACATGATTTAAAGACACTATACAATTTCATACTTATTTTTCGGCCGATTTATGTATTTTCAAAAATATTATGTAAATACGTTATGGAGAAAACAAAAAACCCAAAATCGTGTACAATGTTTGCACTTTTCAATGACCTAACGTTTGATTATAAATTCAAATCATGGTGGAAAATATTTTGATTGGAATAGTCAAAAAGAACCTACCGTTAAAGTTGGACATTAAATAAGAAATTCATTATTTATTTACTCTGATTATGAGTGAAATGCCTTAATGGCTTTATCTCTTAATATTTTAAAGCGTATATCTTCACTACCATATCTCCAAACAACACATGAATACAATAATTTAGATACTTTAAAAACAAATCGAATTAATCGATGAATTATTCTAGTTCAGTATGATATGTTAATAAATCGGAATTTTCAGAAAAATATATTTTGCCATTTAAAAATCAAACATACCTACAATTATCACAATAAACAAATTATGTACCTTACAAGCATATTGTATAGTTAAGCTTCCACATTGCATTGAAATGATAATTTTTTTTTAAAAAAATATAAATCACTCGATAGCTAAACGTTAAAAAACCGCTTAATATAATATTTTTATACTTTTTTTCCCTAAACGAAAACTAAAACGATTATCAGTTCATCAAGGACTTTGAGAAAATATTGCGCCTCGTACATATAGTGTGGTACATTATACGGAGATTTATGTCAGATCGTTAGTAAACACTATATAATATAGACCTATATGTAATTGTTCGGGGAGGGGGGGAGGATGGTAATTCGTAGTAGAAATATACAAACTAAAAAGTGCGTATACAACAGTATTTTCATACCACGACTGCCATTCCTCACTATTCTTTTCGCTTTGTATCTAATTTACAATTTAGCTGCCTCTGAACATTTGCTTCACTGGCTTACATTACAAATTTGATTATATTATTTTATTTGCTTTAGGCCCCGTTTTTCGATCTATTTTATCCGCCAGATAACATGAGTTATTCGGCAGATAAGGAAAAATTAATAACTATTGGTTTTTCAATGTCCAGATAGTGTTTATTCGACGGATAAATCATGGAATAGTTATTCGGTACTATTTCCATCGAATAAAAATTAATCTAACGAATAAATTTATTATCAACCGTAATCGTTGATAATAATAGTTTTAAATATTGGTTTTATTACTTTTATACTTACTTGTTTTGTTATGAATTTCTCGACTTTTTACAAAAAAAAAAAACTTAAACTTAAATATAATTTTATAACATGAATTTGTTTGAAATAATTGACAACGATGACAAGGAAATCGTCAATCTTTTGAATTAGCTTTTCAAATGCTTAGAATAATCGATGAACATTTTTAATAAAATAATAATTAACGCTATCATAATAATATATCGTTTCACTGCCGCCCCATTTCGAGGTAATGCAGCTCTGCCATGTGACTTGCAAGTGCTATGCCAGCCCCCTCCATCCCCCCCCCGGTGCCACTCGCACTCCACTCGAACGATTTCTTGTGCAAAGACATCGCGCGCATCAAACATATATTATCATATTATACCTACGACTAACTAACATAACAATAAAGGTACGCGCGCACAATATACGCATATCGCGGCACTATACCACCGTAATGCATGCACGTAGGTTATATGTATACACTTTATACCGCATATTATATACGCATTGTGTACACGTATGCGACTGGCGCAGCTCGCCTCTACATATTGCTGCGGGACGGCCTTATAGAAACGAAACCCTCTGCAGAGTGTACACGTATTATTATATATACGCGTGCACATTATAAATCAACGTTAACGACGCGCGTATTTGCATAATATATCAACAGCCGAGCGCTTCTATAGTACAATATACACCTCTATCTATGTCTGTGTATAAATACCATACGCACGATACGCTGCAACAGCAACTAGTCGGCGGCGGCTGGGTGGTGTCGATCGCAGCGCGTCAGTGTCACGACGTCAAGACCTAGAGCAGACGGCGTGCGGCGGCGGAGAACGCGCCTGCAGCAGCGTTGAACAATATATTATAATTATTATTATTATTATTATTATTATTATTATAATATGTGTAAGTAAACTTGTATAATAATAATAATAATAATAATAATAATAATAATAATCATGGTATTCGTATCTGCGCGTGCTGTGTACTCTTACTATAAATAAATAGAACGTATTAATGTATTAGGTATATATAATATACAGACTACAAGGTAACGTGTTAATATAGTGCACTCATCCATTTTTTAAAACCATGCATGTTTACTGATTATACTGCGATTGTTCCGATTTTGGGGATATGCCACTGTATTATTGTACATCCAAAAACGTTCGGACATCCGCAACTCTTCTTGAATGATAATATGCATTTTTTACTTCGTTTTTCATGCAGAAAATGGCGACATGCAAAAATTAAGTTAATCGATTCATAGAACCAATATATTATAAGCATTTCATATTTACATGAGCGAAGTAGTGCAAAGATACCCTTGTCCAAACATACTCATATATCCGTCATATATAACAGATCATCGCTATAATGTACTATACTGGTTTGACATATAAAATTTTTTTACTCATATCGGAATTTGGAAAAAAAAATTTGTTCTTCAAAACACATAATACGCATTGGCATTTCAAAAAAACTCATTATATACCATAACTTTTTTTGTAATAATCAAAACAAACATAAAATAAATTAAAAATCCGAGAACGAGTACAATCACCCTGTAGCCTGTACATTATGTATTGTATACGTACAGTGAACGTGTCATTCATTTACGTATGCATATATAATACATTTTACCTATAAATGTGTGTGTGTATGTGTGTGTGTGTGTGTGTGTGTGTGTGTGTGTGTATGTAACCACTAAGGAAGAGCATTGTCCTGATGGAATGAGCGGCATGTATTCAAATACATATTTATACGTATGCATATGTGTGCGTGTGCGTGTGTATAATACGAAGTGTATTTATTCAATAATATATATTATATAATAGTAATTACGTTTCGATACGTCTCTATTGTTCGCCGTGCTCGCGTAGACGTCGCGCGACGTTATCTGACGGACCCATCGATATGTACAGGTACCGGCAACTGTGATCACGACGACAACGTTAGTACGACACGCGCGCGATGGCTCCTAGGCGCACAGATCTTTCTTGCTCACGTCCCCCTTTCCGCAGTACCGACGCCTAGTAGTTGTACGCCTCGTCGTTCCGGTCGCCTGGAAACGCAACAAAATTTCATTTTTGCAGCAAGATATTTTTACACTCGAGCTACGCGCAGCAGCAGGACTGTGTGATGAACCACGAGTTCGTAGTTACGAGTGACAAAAGTTTGAAAACGTTTCAGAAAAATATATGTAAGAATATAAAAATATACAAAATAATAACCAATTAGTTTTTAAAGATTTCAATCGTTGTCAAATGGTCTCAAACTCAGGTTCGGTGTGGAATTTCCTAATCCGTTCAATAAATGGTTTTATTATTATTTTTATTATTATTACGTGTAAACGTATCTACGATACAAAAATCATTGCATTGAGCGGTGACTACAGTAGCATTACTTCTATCGTACCTATATGCTGTTATGTTATTATAAATTACAAAAATATTATGTACTGAAAGCAGCTTGATGCTCGTACACAGTCCAATATACTATATTCAACGAATTTTTATTGAACGAAACTATCTCTATACACAGCGCGAATTGATCGTATATTATATTACTATTTGTCACATTTACACACTCCTAATAATATTATATGAGCTGTAGGTAAAACGATGTGACAAGTGACGATACGGGCACGCATCCTGTATACTCGATACAGACATGCTAGATGTGTTATTATTTGCATAGAGATTTGGTACGGTGTAAAACGTTTTTCAAGCGAAAAAAATGTGTTTTTCTTTTCAATGAAATTCCAACTCGACGAATTTTTTCCAAACAACTATCAAGTCGGTCGAACAGAAGCTCGACTGTAGGTACACAATAATGATATAATACAGAATATAATAATAGCCGTGCGACCGTCGTCGCGGCGGTGGCAATGTCCGTTTATTTTATTGGTCCGTCGCGCGTGACGTGCGTGGCTTCAGCCGTACGGCCACGAATCACACGATAACGCGCCGGAGTAAATGGCATATCATTATTTTCATAAAGAAATGTATATTAGACGAAATAATATATATATATATATATGTGTGTGTGTGTGTGTATTATGTACTCGTAAGTCGTACGCGCGTATAATATATTATACGTGTAGCCGATCCGCCACAGTACGGGGAACGCATGATACTTGCCTGTATGCTATACTGCCGGCTGCTGTTCGCGTGCAGTGATTGACGTCCGCTTTGATGATCACGTCCATCTGAAACAGAAGCGGTAGGTAGGTAGGCAGGCAGGTATCGGTATCTATCTGTACTCGTATACGTATTTATATAATGTACTGTCGACTGGGTTGTTGCCGCCGCCGTCGGAAGAAGACGAGACACCGCCTTGACGTGATGTGTCGTCGTATATTATTATATATATATCATATGTATATATACGAGTACATGTTATTATATTTACATCATATTTTATATACGTACTGTACGTTATTATCATCGTGTGCCCTTATATCGCCGTAATACTGTCGTGCGGTGGTAAATTAAGTGACTTATGTAAACCACTCGTTAAGATTAGACAAATGCATGTACGTGCGGCCGTTGAGTTTGGGGGGAGTCAATTTGAGGGAAGAGGAGGCTTAAAAGGTTAAGCCCTCCAAAAATTTACTCTTTAATCCTTCATTAATTATCTAATATACATAATACAGTGTAAACGTCGTTTAAAAAACACCTCTCAAGTCAAAAACTAAAATTGTGTATATTATATACCTGTACTACGCAGTTCCTATCGTTCTGTCTGCTATTCCGTCCATTACATCGGTATAACACGTAAAGTACCTATTGTGTTTCCACTTAACCCCAAATATTCACCGATGGATTTAATGAATAGGGTACAAGCACTACAAGTGTTCTCGAGAATACTTCGAAATAATAAGTATACAATAATACAATTATGATCAGTGGTATATAACGAGTTGATTCGAAAAATAAATACAATTCAAACCAAACGTATAATATCAACGGAACGTATACTTGGATTTATTTCATGGTATAAACTGTATAAGGTTTAGTGGTGATTCCACGATTGTATAAAATATATAATAATGCCGTATTATAATATTATATGTCGTAAGTATCACGCCACGCGCCGAAATTACGTACATTTATACGCCTGTTATTTTAATATTATGTAGATGATCAAAAGATGCCACGTGTATAGGCCTGTTGTCATATATCGTATTTGTTCATTTCGATACAAAGTTTTTGGGTGGCTCGACTAGTTATAACGCGCGTTAAGACATTATTGCGCTAGATACATTCCTTATCAAAAAATTGTTTTCGATGTATCCTATCCGATATCGGACCTTGATGCGTGCGTGTTATATACCTTTATCAATTTCGTACAGTTCGTCCGTCGTAAATAGTCGATTGTACCCGCGGTGTTTCTCATACGTCGTATACGGTGTTCCAAACGATCGTCGTGTGCGTCGGGGTCTGCAAACCCGTTATTGTCCGACGAAGTCACCGTCACCTGCAAACACCGTGTTTGGAAGGATCAAAACGCCCACTTCGAAATCGAATTACTTTGGTTGACGGTAAACTTAATACATATATATACATATATATATATATATATACATAATACCTACTCCTACAGCAAATTGCACATGCACATCTTTGTCATCAATATGCAATTTATACCTCACCTTATTATATAATTTCAAAAAAATTATTCACATATTTTTACGACCAGTTGAATGTGCTATTTACCCTCTAAACCGTCTGCTGAAGCGGTTTATTTGTGTTATTTTAGTGCTGAAATCATAACCAACGTTGTTACAATATCAAATAATAACCGTATGAGATCATCGTGAATAAAAAATTTAACGCATGAACATGTAAGCTACATGTTCGGTCTGGTTTTGGACCAGACCGTTTCACTCGTATAAACAAATTATAATATGTAGAGTTACTATAGCTCAAAAACATGGACATTAGGAGTCCATAATATTTTTAGATATTTTTTGTACGCCACACCCGAGTCTTTGTACCTTTAATATTTGCTAAAATCTGCGCGTATAACATTTTATATCTTTTAGATTTATTATACATTAATCGTGTCATCATAATTATTATTATTGTAGGACCAACGTTATATACTATGGCTTTATACACATTGTCAAGTACATGAAGAGAGATCGCTTTTAAAAGTCACATGACATCATATATACGTTTAACGTCATATTGTTTTTAATAACACGCCTACAGAAAGTTTCTAGTATAATTTTACTTTTATAATGTGTTCACAAAATAATAATCTTATAGAATTTAAATATTGAACGTCTTTATAATAATATATCTGTATTGAAATATTTATAAAGTGCACAGGCCAAAAGATTCTTTTGCGTTCGTATGCGGATTCGATGATTTATTATTATTTATCACTTATATAATTATGCGATTTTAATCATATCCACCCCAGAGGAAGCCCACCCAAAGCAGTAGCCGCAGCTGTAATATTGCACGGTGATCTGCCCATGGATGAATAATTTACTCTACATAAATGCGGCTCAATGAATTGAATTCATTCTCTGCTTACTCGTGCTGTGGATACCTACTGGCTACTGTGGATAATCTACATGAGGTCCCGTTTGAAATACTTCGAATAAATATTCTGTTGGATTTCCAGCAGTCTGACCGACTACGTATACCCATTACTAAGAATAAAACAGCAAAGATAGTACTGAAAAAATTAAAATAACATTAAAATATATAAGAATATTATTACGGCAATCTTGTATTCATGCAATGATGGTTACCGAGTGTATCAACTCCACAGCGGAAACTTTGTATGGATTACTATTTCGATAAAAATATGTTCCAGACGATGAAAGTTCGTATTCACAGTCCGTTTTTAAATTTTTGAACACCCAATACCTAGTATCTTCAAGATGTGTTTTATGTTTTTTAAGTTTTTTGCGACGTAATACGACCGGCTGTATGTGAATGACAAAACAATGAATCGTTTTCGCGACCGTTTTCGTCGTACGAGCGTGTCCGGCACAGCGGTAGCAATCGAAAACACGAATCACTGGCGAAACGCGTCGATTGTAACGCGACACACACTGACGGTGATGACGTTAACGTTTTGTCCTTGTTCGTTTCCTTTTTATTTTGAATGTGTTTACTTGTACGCATTTATATTTATATAATATTGCTGCTAAAAGACTGTCACACGTTACTCGGCGTATTGTATAATGTGTACGAGTATATTATTACTGTTATTACCGTAGTCGGACCGCGGAGGCGGTTATGGTGGCCCGTACGAGCTGATTGACGTCGCGCAATCGCCGCGGGTCACGGGGCGATGGACCGCGATGCGATACGGGCGGAGACAGTGAATGACACGCACGTCGTCGATGGTCGGTGTCTGGTGCAGCTGATGCCTCAGTGCCGCTGTTGCGACGAATGTAAATGTGTACTAGTATTATCTAACTGCACACAAGAGTCACCGGCCTCCGCCCCCGTACGGATCGCGCCCCGGCGACGACGTTTGACGTACATCCAAGACGATCGACACAAAACGCCGTCGCCGCCCGCATTAATGTTGCGTGTAAATATATTATAACAATGTACACACATATTGGGTACGCGTTTTATTGTCGTGCAATCGTTTTCGTATTTCAATTTCGCGTCCGTTGAATTGTGTTTTCTACGTGTGACGACACGCAACGCGCCTGTTGCGCTCTTCGAAATCGTATACGCGCATTACCGTGCACATGTATATACCATACAGTATTACAGGGTTTCGACCATTTTTAGATCGTGACCCCCCCCCCATTTTTTATTTTTTTGTACTGCGACCGCCTTCAGAAAAAAAAATGTTGTTTTATTCATCAAAATTTGATTGACTTCTTAAAAAATATTTATATCGTATACGATTTTGATTAATTTACACTTAATTATTTTATTTAATTAATAAAAATTTAAGATTACGCTCCTCAGTATGTTGTATATAAAACAAAATGAAAAATTAACTTTATTTTATTTTTAAATAAAATGGAAAAATAATTTCATCTATTTTGAAAACCTCTGTCGTACACTACACACATACATACTCGTGATTATACTTAGGATAGGACATTAATTGTCGATGAAAAAATTACCTAAATCATGTCAAGTGATAATTCTATATATTATTACTATATTACTATATACATATATTACTATATTAGCGTATCGATTTCAATAACATTATAATAATGTATGCGAAAATAGTTATCGTGTAGTATTTAGAAAGTGATTTTTAAAACATGTTATAAATTCCGCTAGAACGCGGAAAGAAAGGTGGCTGAAAAACATAATTATACACTTATAAATTTATTATTATTATTGTACTAGCATTCGTTTTATTAAATGATACGTTTAGGAAATAAAATCAATCTGGACCAGTGGACTCCACTTCTTTATATCTGCTGGGACAGATTCAACCAACTGAGCCTACCCAGTTACTCGTGAACATGTCTATGGAATATTGGCATATATATAATAATCATGTAAAATAATTCATACCTCTCGCCGCACGTTTCGCGACGTAGGTACTTAAGAAAACTCTGGTTCGGTTTGGTTTGCACGATCGAATACATACGTAAAATATTACAATAAAAACGCCCTTTAATCAAAAATAATATAAGTTGTATTAAATCCATTGTTTCAGTTAATATACGTAAATGTTTTTTTTATTTTTTTTTGTCAAGAGACTCATACTGGGTATTTCAAAAAAAAAAAAACAAATATGTTTTGCTGTTCGTCTTATAAACGTGTCCGTGCGGTCGAGTTCAAGAAATATGTCGTAAATACAATGTAGCTATATCGTACACGCATATATATATTACGTGTATATACAATATACATATGAACTACTAATAGTTGAAACTATGCCCATACATTTCACTGTATTAAACTTCATAATAAATGTGTAGGTATAAATGTATTTTTTCTAAAAACGACTTTGTTGTAACGACTTGTTCCCATATAAATTATGGAGAAAAAAAATGACATTGGTAAATAAAAATGTATAGTATAGGTATATATACTTATGTACAGAAATAAATGAGAAACACATAAGTTGACACTTCTACACATATACAGGTACTAGATAGGTATATTATAATAGATTCCATATTATTTCGTTGACAAAATTATTAGATCGTAAAACCTGTCGGATTGTAAACTGATCATTAGTATTATAATAATGTTATATAGACTGCAGTCACAAAATACTCCCGACGACATTGTAAACCGAAAAACGGTGTGTAATAATATTATTATATTATATAGTATGTTGTATGTATATATGGGTACACGTTGAGTTATTCCTGAGTGATACGCTGCCGTGATACATGTACGACGCACGTGCTCTGTAAGTATAAACGTAACCATATTAAAAACTATAATTTTTTTATTGACATTTATGAAAAAACGCTAAGAAAACAAGAAAATTTCAAAATATTTGTGTCTAGAAAACGCTGACATTAGCGTCTAGTGAGTTTACAGTCTCTTCGATTATTATTTTTGAAGTAACGACAAAAAAAAAAAAGTTCTACTTTGTAGATAGAAAACCGCAGTATTTAAAAATGTACGTCAACTTTTCACAGTTATATTTAAAAAAATAGTTAAAGATTTCCAAAATTTACATCTTCAAAGTATCAACTAGGAAAAATTTAGAAAAAAACAAAGTGATGATTGAAGCTGTCTAGATTTATGAATAATGAACGATATGAAGTATTTTTATTTTTTTTTAGTTTGCATCAACAATTTGCATCAGTTAACATTTACTCACATCTCGTGAATAATTTTTTACTTTGATTTTTTTCTTCAATACTCCTCGCGTGCATGAGTTTATGGAATCATGCAATCGCGCGTATGCTTATATATTATTATACAATTATTACAAAGTGATTTTTAATAATAATTAGTATTACAACTATTACAAAGTGCGATCATTTATAATTATTAATTAAAAGTTAAATGTACTGCATTATGCCGAAAAGAAACATTATTATTAATGGTTATTATAAATATATAAAACTACATGAAAATCGTTTCATTTTTAATATATTATAACGATAATACATAATACCCACCATACTATTATATACATTTCTTAACTATTCGATGTAGACATCATAGTATACAGTGTTTATATTTTATTACATTTTATAAAAGTGCATTTATTCATAATCATAATGTATGTAAGAAACGACTCAGTATGCCGTTCTGAAGTAGGCTTTTAAGTTTTATTATTTTTTTTTTTTTACTTAAATAATGAAGAAATAAAAAATATACAATCTATAATACTATATATATATATACTTCATTAGTTAACACAACGTAAGGTAATTTATGTGACTTGTTATTATGTACGGTATTCCGTTAAATTATTGTCACGTATATAAAAATAAAATGTTACAGTAAATAATATTGAATATTCTGAGTTTCTAAATATTTATCACTTCAACGCGTCCGTAAAAAATATTCTATTTCTTTTTTATAAAAATAATTTATTACCTAGAGAATAATATTTTAATTTTCAACACACCTTAAATTACCAAAGCCAACCAACATATTATTATTATTATTATTACGATTTACCCTTACAGAAACTCGTATTAGAGTTCAATTTGTATAACACTATAATATATTATTCAGTTGACACAGCTATAATTCATAAAACGGATGAGGAATAAAATAAGCAGTAGGTATATTATGTCGTATCTGTAATGATTATTGGGATCGAGGTATGTATACTACAATATTATATTGGCAAACTATTCACCAAATAATATGATAATAGTAATATTAAAGAATTTTTTGCTAAAATTACTTATATTACGACAAATTCAAGATCAACCGGATCAACATATTTTTTTCTTTTAAATGAAAAAAATGCGATTAGCAACATTACATTTTTGTGCACATCATACACATTCATACAGTATTGTAACATACCATTATAACAACCACGATGACTACCAATTTATGTCAACGTTGCACTGGAATCTGGCAAAACCAGTGACGGTTATAACTGGAGAATAAGTGGGAGGGGAATGAAATTGACATATAATATAGAAAATGCCTAGAACGATTGAATAGGAGAGCCCATAACCATTGTCCAATATTTTGAACTAATAAAGCATACACTTATAATAGAAAAAAAAATTTTTATTGCTTATTCTCTTACAAACACAACTGTCTTAATAATACGGCCCTAGGATCGAAGGCCTTCTAATATTTAACTATAATATATAAATTTTTTTGACATAAATACATAATAACTAATAAGTATTATTCATATTTATTAAATAAACTTTTCAGTAAAAAGTGTATTTTTGTTTGAATTTCTTTTATTTACTATTGTTTGTTAGTGTTTATTATAATTTAAAAATAAA
>JAIPRK010002785.1:0-13085 GCA_025469195.1 Chaitophorus viminalis | reverse complement strand
AATAATAATAATAATAATAATAATAATAATAATAATAATAATAATAATAATAATAATAATAATAATAATAATAATAATAATAATAATAATAATAATAATAATAATAATAATAAACGTTTAATAAAATCCGTTATTATTTAATAATAAGAGCATAACATTATGGTTTTAACTATATATATATATATTTTTTTTAATGTCTTAAATATTTAACTTTATGATAACAATTGTTAAACAATATGTTTAGTGAAAGTTAGAAAAAAAAAATTTGGAATGAACAGGTACACCATGTTTATTGACCATTTTTTAAGTATATAATTGTCAGCTTATAAATCGCTTTACTATGCCAGGTGTAAACATAAATATGATTTTATTTTATTATTTTTGTTTTTCGAGCAATACACATGTTTGCTATTATTAGTAGAATAATACCATTGTTTTAAGCATACGAGACACTATGTATTATATACAGTCTCACGTGCAGCTCCGCGAACGGTTACTGACGAATTGTGATACATTGTTACAATGTTCAATGCTTTTGGTATTTGCGTATTATGTATGGCACACACGATTCCACGTACGGCTCCGCAAACGGTTACCGACGATTTGCATAACAGTGTAACACTGTTCCTATGAATACAATAATATATCCATAATAATATAAGTCTTATAAAACACCATAGTACACCTTAATTATTTTTTAAATATTTGAATTTTTTTTATTTAATAAAAACGATTTTTTATTCTGGTACCTGTTTGCATTATTCAATCATAGGTAGCTGGTATAGAGATCGTAAACTATACCAATTACTTTTTTATTTTTTATTTTTTTAATGGGAGGATAGAATTATAAATAGAAGAAATATATTAAAGACACTAAAATAAGTTATTCATAATTAATGAATTTGCATTACTTATCAATATATTTATATTGACATATATATATATATATTTATAAAGATTATATTATTTCAAACATCTTGTTAGATACAGTATTTTAATTTTTATAAACTTTTATTAGTGTTATTATTATTAATAATCTTAATGTCTTGTATAGGACAACACCACACCTCACAGATTAGTAAAAAATAGTATATTTTTAATGGATATTAAATATTATATTTCAAAAAAATATTTGAAATTAGAGACTGTTGAATCATCAAAATTTCAAGACTAAAATTCATAAATGTTAAACATCAAAATTTGTTATTAATATTGGTAAAAATATCAGCTTTCAATATAATTTTTATTTGGATTTTAAATTTTGTTGATATTTTTCAGGAAATTGTTTTAACCTAATCGGAATCAAAATTATTAAAATACACGGTTTCCTAATTTTGGAGTAGTATATTTAACGCGTGATGAATAAATTAGGTATATATTCTTAAGTATTATTTTTATTAATATATAATATATATTTTATGGTGTATTCAAACCTAGAATTACAATATTCCTAACATTTACTATGAGGAATTCAGTACAAAAAAATTAATTTTCATATCAACCATGGTAAACTACAACGAATCTAAATGAGAAATTATCAATCCAGACAAATAAAAACAATTATACAACAATAACAATCTTTTGAGCTAGAGTTAATTTATTTACACTTCAAATGTTTTTACTTTGTTAAAAAAAAGCTTTAATAATAAATTAATTTGAAGAAACTCTAGAGGACCTATGCTATAGCATAAATCAAAAATTAACAATGTTCAATCAAAACCGAGGAAAGCTATTTCCAAAATAAATCACTATTCTAGGTATGTCAATGTCAAACACGTGATCCGTGAATTAATGACAAAATATTTAAATAATGAGGGTATAAAACACATAACATTTTCTTTATTGTCATATCTATGTTATAGAAATTGAATATTTGTATATATATAGGTATATTATATTGAATAGTTAAACATGTCACTATGAAAACCAAGTGGCAGTTAAAAACGAAAAATTTTCGATGAACACATCAGCGAAAAAATTATAAAATGATATCTTCAATATTTAAAATTCTAATTAATGTCCAAAGTTATACTACATTATCCGATGCTATACGAACAACTTACATTGTCTTTATTGTGTTCGTGATTAAAAGTTTTTTATTAAATATCATATTTTTGATACACATTTTTCTGCAGCCTGCATACAAAACACACATTATAGGTATTTAGGATCTTCAGTGTTTCTTTCAAACAATCATCTGGGGAGGGAGGGGTAGGGCTAGAAAAAATTTGAAGTATAGTAAAAGAAGTATCAAGTATAAGAAAGAAAAATGTAATATTGATATTGATGTAATTCTGTGAATGTCTTACAAGCACGGTATATACCGTGCTTACAAGTTATAATCATCAGAGATAAGTCAATAATTAAAAAATAAATTGTTTTTATAAATTATTTTTTCCAATGTAAATCAGTAATCAATTCTTTGTGTACTTTCACATTTAAATTTGTGTAAGTTTTATAAAATTCTTATGAGTTAACTGTAAGTGATGTTAATATCACTATAATTCTTGTAGATACTTAGTACTTGCATGAAAAAAATACTGTTAGATTATAATTACATAAAAAAAAAAAAAAATAGATTTATAAAATTTGTTTTTAAAATAAATATAAACTATATAATCATAATAATAATACTATATGTGTATGTGTTGAACTTATGAATATTTGTGTATTCAATTATATAATCTACAATAATAAAAAACAAAGGTAACTATTCTTAAAAATGTATTTTACTTTATGTAATATGAATTACCCTATGATTTTTCAAAGTGAAGTATGCTAGATGAATTTCACCGGGCATGTATTGTGTATGAAGAATTAAGAGGTGATCAAGAGAGATTTCTTAGTTTTAACAGTTATATTAAGGCTTTTGACTTTTTTGCGAAAGGTACATCACTTCGCAAAAGAAACAAAATTTCTCAATAAGTATATATAAAATAAAATACAAATAAATAAAATATAAAATTAGAATAAGAATATAAAATCAGTTACATTAGACAGACCAGTTAAAGTTACAATATTGATTACAATACAATAATATATAAGATAGACTAAAGACATCATATGAATACATAAGAGAGAAACGTAGCAAGATTCAAAATTCGTGATTCAATTTTCGTGATATCGGTGATAATTAATAAATTATTTTTCAGTTAAATAAAAGAATAGAAGTTTATATTGAAATCAATAATAGATTTTGATTTTTATTAAACTTAGAAAATGAGATATTAAAGTACTCGAATACAAGGTAAATATTTTGTTGAACTATATTATTTAGATTTAGAAGACGAATTAGTACAATCGTTAAAGATTTTCCCACAGAATGTAAATTATCATTTGCTGCATTACATATATCATTAATTACATCGTCTTTAGAAACATCGTTTCCAAATATAGAGATTATTTTAAAAATTATTTGTACTCTCGCTTCTTCAAATGCAAGTGGTGAAAAATCATTTTCTGTGTTAAAACGTGTAAAAATTATTTGCGATCATCTTTAATAAATGAAAAAATGTCAAATTTGTCGATAATGTGCATTGTATCTGATTTGGTGAAAAACATGAAGTGGGACGAACTTATTCATCAATTTGCCACAATGAAATCCAGGAAAAAAGATATTTAAATTCAGAATTATTTTATTTTAACTATTAACAATAAATATGAATTATAAAATATTTTGATATATATACTTAAATAATAAATAAATACTTAAAATTTAAATATTACTTAATGTTTTTTTTATGGTTTTTTTTTTTTTTTTGGTAGGGGGAACCGGAAAATTTTTTTTGCTCCAAGATGGCCTTGGGTCTTAATACTTAATTGGAGCAACCATTGTGGTTGAAATTGTGTACACATCTACGTAATAATATACATAAATATAAAAAAAAATATATATATATAAGTAATTGATTTAAACGATTATCAATTATATAATCATTAAAAAAATTAGTGCAGCATCATATTTTGGTCGTACTATAATAAGGTGTAAATATAATTTATTTATATAAGAAGTTTAATAATTCGATAAATACTATTTTTACTGCACCGAGTTTAGAAATAACCTAAGATATTTTTCCATCATTTTTAAATTTTACCGATAGGTAAAAACGATCAACGTTATTTCTATCCTTCTAACCAATTTCACTGTAGATCTATTCTTATATTAAAATTATAAAGACAAAGCTAACTTTGAAAGTTATACCTAATACAGTAACGGATTTGAAATTCATTTAAGGAGGGGGCAATTTGGCATCATAGAATTATAGGTACTAACAAGGTCGCGTAACTGAAAACACATTTCTCAGGGGGATTTTTGTTTTAATTTGTTTTAATATACAACACTTTTAAATTATTGTATGTTATAGTGATTTTAATCATTTTAGGAAGTTCTGGTCGTTATGGTCCCAATTCAATAGTCTTCTACACTTCGACATTTAGTGATAATAGTTTTCAATAAATAAATACATTTAGTCCTAATAGAATTAAATTTTAAAAAAATAAAATGTTATAGCCTATATTATATAATAATAGTACAGAACTTAATATTTATTTTTCTTGATGATTTTGAAAACCATCTGGTACAGTGACTGCTGAGATTTCAATATTCTTTTGATTTTTTTGTGGTGGAGTTACCCCCCACCTTCTATGAGTTCACCCACTGTCTGACGTGTTGTAGTCACACTATACCGTCTATACCACGGTATATTTATATAGTGTGCCGATGGTGTTGTGTGTGTGTGTGTGTGTGTGTGTGTGTGTGTGTGTGTGTGTGTGTGTGTTGTAACGACAATCGTATATTGACGTCACTCCTTAGGTAATATTCAAGGGCGTATTTAAAAATGTCTTATGGGGTGGGGGGGGGACACAAACAAAAAGTTCAAATTAGCGTACATGGGACGTAGAGTTATAAAATATCTCATATTTTTCATCACTCATAACAAAATAATCAAAATACACGTGTTTGATATAAACATAACATTTTATTAGAAAAATATATAATTAAACATATAAAAGCAATATTATTTAAAGTAATTTGTGTAGTTATAATAACTGAAGGCATCTAGGGTGTTTGTTAGCATATATATCAACTACTTCTTCAGGGTTTATAATTATTTCTGGATGTATATTAAGCAATGCTAATCCATTCAATCGATTTTCTCCCATAGTTGATCTTAAGTAGGTTTTGATTCTCTTAAGGGAAGAAAATGACCTTTCGGATGTGCATGTCGTCACAGGAATAGTTGCAAATATTAATAAAAGTCTTTCAATGTTTGGATAAAAATTCATGAGAGGTAAAAATATTGTTTCCAATGCAGTAGATGGAAGCTCATCTTCTGGATTTTCTTTCCATATTATATGCCAGGTTTTCAATTTTACTTTTAATTCATCGAAAGTACCTGGTAAATCAGTTGTAAACAATAATACTGCATCTAACATTTTTGAACCTTCAATAGTGTTACAATACTTAGGTATGAAGCCTTTTAAGTTTAAAATATTAGTATTTTTTGTTTCAAATCTGTATTTAATTTTACTTTACAATGAATCTAAGTATGGATAATAAACATAAATTCTATAATAACTCTCGGGTGTGTTTGATTCTGAAGAAATATTTAAGCGGCTACGTTGTTTATTTTCTATTCTTGATATATTAACTTCAATGTTAAATTTATTAGCCATATCTTCAGATTTTTTAAAAATATCTTTAAAGTCATTTTCATTACGTTGATTTGTCAAAACAGTTGAAGCAGATTGTGTCTCAGATATTTCAAAAGTTGGATACGGTGTATACGACAGTTGTATATAGATGGTTATAATACGGTGAATGGGAAGGGCACGGGCCCTATGGCCCCCCTTAAATACGTCCCTGGTAATATTATACGGCTAATACGTTGAGTGTATAAAATGACAAATGGGACCGACGCGCGGAATATGCTGACGAAGGATTCCTTGGGTATAGCCGTCGCACGGACAACGGCACGGACCGAAAAGAGAAGAGAGCTAGTGTGTGTTGGACAAAGAGGGTGTTCAGATACAGGCTTAAGCGAAGAAGGTTCGGCCAGGACGATGCAAGGACTCCATGGGGTGCAAGTCTGGGAAAGGTGTTGTTCAACGATGAAGTTCTGAGAACGGGATTGACGAACTACCCCATCCACACGACGGACACTCCAGAGGTCCACTACAGACAGGTCCACTTAGAATAGTTAAATTTCATAGACAACATACTTAAGTATGTATATAATAATATTATATCCGATCGTCACATTTCGTAAACTATATATCCTTTATACGAGTCCATAAATCATAATTAGAGTACGTATAACACCGAGGTCGTATCTCCTATAGGACTTCGTGAATCAAAGTTACGGAGATCGTTACAATATTATATGTATATAGAATGGAAAGGATCCGCGGGGGTAGCTCGGCTGGAGCACGGGGTACAACTTATACTTGGTTTCAAAGTTGTTTGTGTTATAAATTGTTTTCTGTTTTGAATAAAATAAAGAATAAGAACGTATCGATTTGTTGTTTGTAAATATATTTGTTAGTAAAATAATTTTTCCTGCGAAAAATATCGACTGGTAAAAAGGCAAAAGGAACTGACATTTAGGGGCTATAAGCGACACGGTGTACACCGCTTCGGGATAACCGACCGACAGTTAGATCTTTCGATCGCACTAGTGCTAGTGTTCCTCTGACCATTTAGTAATAAGAAATAGTATATTAGAATTTGGATTTTTTTTGGGATAAGCGACACAACTGTTATAAAAAAAGTAGGGGATAATTGTCTTTTTAATGGTATAGCAACACTATTGAAAATTGTATAGGCTAAGCGACATATTCATACTATTGTCGCTTATCACCTTTCATAAGAAAAACAGTATATGACTTATGAGTTATGAGTATCTAACCATTATTAATTGATATTGATAATACGAGTTAAGTTGTTACAAGTACTGTACCATCTGTACCTATCTACAATGTATAGTTGTTATAAGTCTAAACAATCTAAACAATCTTATAAGCGCCATTTATCACAAAAAAAAACTAGGGCTAAGCGCCAAAAAAGGTAAGTTTCAGTTTATTTGTTATAATAAAAAATTTACTCTCAATTAACTTTCAATGTTATTAGTGTCAGAACATCAAGGTAACAATATAAATGTATATACATATAAATGTATAATAAACTTATTCCTAAAACGTTTAAATAAATATTACTGAAACGTCAAAACCGATGGAACACTAAATTATAATAGTCACAACGCATAGAATATGTCGTTTGTTACATATATTATAATAATTTCCAATCGGTATGATCCATTACTAATGCTGAAAATAACTTTGTACGTTATTTATCGGAAAACCTTCGTACACGTATTCGAGTATTGGATTATCGAAACAGTCGAATTATATACGGATAGAACTTTTCAAATTCGAATATTCGAATACTCGAATACTCGAAATATTCTCATCACTAGTAGGTGCCAAGGGTGTGAGCGTGCGTAGCGGTTTGCGTTTTGCGAAAGCCACGTGGTCGAGTATCCCTGCGCATGTTGGAATGCGGGTTGGAAAAAAGGAAAATCGTGGAAATACATTTATTCAATGTATATATATATATATATATATGTGTGTGTGTGTGTGTGTGTGTGTGTTTGTGTGTACGTGTAAATTATTGTATTTCCTATACAATCCGGTGGTGGTGTTGGCGGTGGTGGTGCGATCGTTGGACCAATCGTCGGCGAGTTGCGCGCGCGGCCGAGAAAATAAATACGAAAACGAAACGGAATGGAAATGTACTCGGCCCACGACCGACGGATTCGTATACGTGTATATATTTTATATGCCCTTTATTGTGTCGTTGTGCCTCCGGTTTGGACGGGCGGGCGGGCGGCAGGAGGTACGCGGCGGCGGCGGCGGTCGATTCGTATAAACCGTCGGAATGGCAAAGCGCGCGTGCGCCCGCTCCCTCCCCCCGAACCGCTCCACCGCACGCCGTTGCTCGACAAAACATTACCGCATTCGTACTCGCAACGGCGACGACGACGACGACGACTCCCATTTCCGTTTGCGTTTTCACTTCCGTTTTGTTTATTCGCCGGACAGAGGGAAGAGCGGCGAGTGACGGCACCGAGTTCCGCGGGGTTTTGGTCCCCCGTTTGCCGAATACATTCGGAATCCGTTGCCGCCGCCGCCGCCGCCAAGACGAATAACGAATACAATATTCGGTTGTACAGTTCTCTCATTGCCGAGCGGTCCCGGGCATCGTTCCAACATTCACACATTTAAACACTTCGAAACGCAGCGGCGGCGCCGAAATGTATAACATTTTAACGCAGTACGACACATACGCGTATTCTTCGGATGTTTTTTTTTTTTTTTATACACACCTAACAATTTTGGACGCAATTCTTGGCATACCCGTACACACGTAATGGAATATATGATTAGGTTGGAATTATTATTTATCTAAAGATAAAGTAAACTAAAGTTTTTCGTCCATTGTTGAACAAATGTACTTAAATGCATTTCTATTATGCTGTGATCCGATTGTAAATATGTATATGCCGGTTTTTCTATAAACAACATTGTACAGTACTATAGTCATTATTAGGTATTTAATATTATTCACAGTACAAAATAGTAAAACGTAATGATTAATAATTACCATCATAATATCCTTCCTTTCGCCCACCAAATCTACTGTGATATTCGTCATAGATAAGCCATTATGTGATCGGTAGTACCACTGATTCGAAGAATGAATTTATTTTTATTTCAAAAAGGTAAATACAAAGTACAATAAGGGCTACCGTTTGGTGTTCGATGAAAATAAGAAATATTGTTCATACACTACATAAAAATATACGTTTGTTAAATGCGATCTTCATTATTGAAATGTATATGTATATTCTTCTAGTCGATACCGAAAGTTTTGCATGACCTCGCGCAGCATATTAACTGACATTTTTCAGTTTAGAATACAGTTTAGTTATACATTTCAATAATCATAATTTATGATATTGTTACGCGCGCGAACATGTCTATGTATAATATTATATTCGTATATTCACTGCACGAGTGAAACCTATACGTAACGTGCACACTTTGGTGTGGGGATCTTAGCGTATATATCAGAGATGGCGAACTTTTCTGTACCCGTGGGTCAAATAAAAATGTCATCTGAAATTCATTTTTCCTGCGTGTTAACTAATTTAATGACCATTTTGTTAACTTAAAAATAGTTAAATCTATGGTTATTATCCATGGCTTGAATGATAAAAAACAAGTAAAATATTAAAGGTACTAGCTTTTTCATAGAAGCTGCAGAATTTTAAAGACTTTTCCACGCAATAATAATCAAACTTTTTGATCTATCATTTTACTACCAATTTGGTTATTTTCTAGCTCATTATTCAAATTAATAAATTTATTTAAAATAAATATTATTTGCCAGAAAATTCTACCAACTCTATTTCTAAGTTTTCGATATTTAACCTTTCAAAAAAACTAAGTCCAATTCCATTTCAATTTAATGTTTGATGGATTTGTTAAAAATTCTAAAGTTGATTCCAAAAGTAAATGTTAAAAGTAATAGTTGTTCAGTAGTATATTCGATTCAATATTTTATCTTTGTAATTTATTTGCTGAATATTTTAGTCTACGATTAGTATTTTTTAACGACAAATCATTATTAAATTACTTTTAAAGAGTAGTGTGTTTCACTAAAAGTGTATGAGTGTTTCACTCCGTGATACGCGTGTCATAGGTTTGCCATCTCTGGTACATATAGTGATGCATCCAATATCGAGAGAACCTCTGTATAACGGACAGTCGTAGAGGAATTAATTAATGAATGTATCCAGAGTACTGGACCATGTACTCCACCGTAAGGCCGGATCGAGTAACCATCAATGAATATTTTTCCATACCAGCCCATTTTTTTTTTCTGATTATTCAATAATCTGCGTTACGTCATTGGACGAGTTTGGCTGATAAATTATTAAAATATTTGTTTTATAATATTGTATAGGTATGATGTTATGAAGATTGTAATACGTACTAATGCGGGATCGTGACCTTTTACTTCTACCAGCCAAAAATCGTAATGGCTCGATCGAGCGTTATTCGAATGCTCGACTCACTTATCGACACAGGCTTTTGATAATATGTGTTTGATCAATGATATCGTATCGACGGCTTATGGATCACTTTTCTTTCGTACACAATGACAGAATAGAGTCTTTATTTTTAAGTGAAACGTCATAATCTCTGGTTCTGTGTATCGTAAAACTATAATCTTCTATTTTAATTGGCTGTGTTGTGCATTTTAGACTGTTTTTCAAGTTAAATTCTTATACTCAATATTATCATAGGGAGTGAGTGAAATAAATTCAAATGATTGAGAAAAACTTAAATTCTGGAGGAAGCATCATTGTGCAAAAATTATAATTCATTATTAGTTTTTAAAATTATATTATTTCTTTATTTTTTAATTCTCATTTCAATATTATTATACGTAAAAAGTCACATTTTTCAAAAGGTTATGATATTCGCATTTAAAATATATAGGTACATAAATAAAGTCGTTATACTATTATATTAGGTATTATGTGTGTGTTTGTGTGTGTGTGTGTGTGTGTGTGTGTGTGTGTGTGTGTGTGTGTGTGTGTGTGTGTGTGTGTGTGTGTGTATTAGTACGTAACATAACCGTTGGGGGCTATAAGTAATAACCGTATACGTTGTGGATAATATAATCCTTTACTGAGTGTTTTTCGTGTGCGTATTCGCGTTATGGCCATCTTACGCCCACGCGATTTTTAACCCGTGTAAATTAATTTTATACAAGTACTACAACTCGTTTAAATAGAAATAACGTGTACTATCGAGATTTATACGTATTCGAATATTCTACAGTTATTTAGGGCCACGTATGGTATGATAACGCGAGTGCATTCTTTCGCAAATAATTAATTTAACGTGCTAAAGATATATATATTGACAGTTCTATTAAAAGTATAATTTAAATTTATTACAAAAAAAAAAAAACAAAAAATATAAGGTAGTAAATTATCACACAGGAAGTGCAGTATAATATTCATTAAAATAATAACCATAGTTTTAACGTTTAAAAAAAAAAACAAAATATTAATAATCTAAGTATTTAATTAGCATAATTAAGGTACGGGTTGTTTCCGCGCATGCAATATAAAATGTATGTTAAAAGGTTGATTATACAGTACACATAACAATTTTGAGTGGGTTGAAGAACATTTTTTTTTCTTTTATGAAATCTAACTAAGTGAAAATCTAACGTAAAGTTATAAATTCTTCGATTACCAACCGTTTGGTTAAACAATCTTTTATTAACAACCAGATATCGGTTATTAAAATAATATATTATGGGTAACTATTATACTAATGATACTTCAAAAACGATAAGAATAAATATTGCTATTGAACAGTCAAAAGCTTAAAACACGCAGCTGGAAATTGATATATATTATTATAAAAATTATTATTTCAATATTTTTAAAACGAACTACTCGTTGTGTGTTAGTTAGGTACCAATACTGTCGTACTCAAATATTATAACATTTATTTGTTGTACCATGGTAAATCGTTATATAATAATATAATATGTAATATGTATATATATATATGTATATAGGTAATGTGTTCTTCGATTTTCGTATTACTCGGCATTGAAGGTAATATTTATTTTTATTTGGGTAAAAAATGATACTTGGAATTTTCTTGCGTAAACGGTATGTTTCATACACATATATATATATATATATATATATATACATTTATATATATATACATCCACCCACCCACCCACCCACATCCTGTACTCACATGAGCGCACGCACGCACCACACATTTGACTTTTGCTGGAGTGAAATGAAGGGGGGCGTCGCCATTTTGAGAACGTCCCCCAGTGATAGGTGGAAAGAGGGGGCACACACTTTTGTCGGATGCAAGCCATGAGCAAGAGTGAAGGGTACGGTGTGAGGGGGGTTTAAGGGAGAGGAGCGAAAGGGAGACGCAGGGAGACAGAGAGAGAGAGAGAGAGTTATTGATCGGTACGCCACACCCTTGAAACCCCCCGTTGAAAAGTAAACCAAAACGCGGGTGGGGGGAATGCTGTGCGATGGCAGGACGTGAGGGGATTGACTGGAGGTGGGATAGGGGGCATCCCGCGCGCGCGGTTCCTGGAAAACTTTAATGTCATTCCTACTGCGAAGCGGTCTGGGTCTCCCCGCTCCCTTTCACCTATATCCTTTTTGCCCACCCAGCCACCCACTTCTCTTTTATGTATGTATTATATCTTTCTGCTATTTTGGTCTGGGGAAATATCGAGCGGGTCCCGCGCCGTGTCAAGAGGTCTCCGGTTTTCGTTGTGTGCGCGATTTAAGCGCGTGGACACCGACAAGAGATAGAATGTAGCGAATCATTTTTAACTTCATTTTACCCCTTTTCCAAAGAGATGAAGAATATAGCATTAGAGTCTTGCCGGTTTTTATAGTGATTTTCTACTTAAATATAATATAATTATTATCAGTATTTGGTACGGTTTAAAAACCTTCGTCTAAACACGTATATATATATATATACATATACAGCATGTCCCAGAAGTCCCGTATCACCCTTAATATCTCCATGGAAAATTAGTATATTTAAACGCTGTTTTTTTTACAACACTAAGTATGGAAATTCTGATTTAATTGCATACAATTAAACTTTTTTTTTTAAAAAATTTTTTTTATGCATTTAAGAATTTTAAATTTTTAAAATAGCTATATCATTGAACATATTTTTTAAAACAGTTCAAAAAAAAAAAATATATTAAAATTGAATAAAAATTCACCACGTTAGAGCAAATTATGTTTTTGAATAATTGTAACATAAAAATCAATTGTTTCACATTTCAATAATAAAATATCTATTTCAGCACAACAATACTTTTACATGGTACCTAATTAAAGTTTTGATTTGAATAGAAATAAAAATAGCCATGTCTTATCGTTTGCTAAACAGTGAAACTAGTTACCTATTTTTAAGTATTTTAGTTATCATGAAGTGAA
>JAIPRK010002784.1:0-13113 GCA_025469195.1 Chaitophorus viminalis | reverse complement strand
CGGTAGTTATCTATTTATTCTGCCATGTTACCAATCCGTTGTGGTTTTTCTTAACAAATCGGGGGATTTTTTGGATTAAAGGCCGAAAAAGCCCATGGCGGCCACAGTAGTAGTTATTAAAATGAAAAATGTAAAATATACAGATTATAAAAAAAGTAAAAAAAAAGTGCAAAATATATTTTTCAGCCATCGGGTTCAATCCCGGGACCATGACAATGGTATGCAAGGTTTAGACCACTGAGCCACTCATTATTAGTTAAGGTATAAAATAACCTATATAAGTACATTGTAGAAAAAGTCAAATTTCAAAATGCTACAACTCAAAAACTATTAATTTCCGCCAATTTTTTTTTGCACCGTCGTTTTTAAAACGTTGATTTACGAAGGTTAAGGCCAAAGAAATCGAAAAATTCGAATGGCCGCTAAACTAGATATGTTCCCAAACTTCCTGTGGGTGTAATACATAACAAAACCGTCTTCGAAATATTCTCCCTTGATGATTTTGTAATTGAATAATAAATATGTCGATCTTCTTCGGCTTCTTCTTTTTCTTCTCCTTTGTGATCGCCATTCTCCTAACAAATTGTGTTCTGTTATTTATTGATCAGGTTAATCAAATGACATAAGTCAATGTAAATTATCTTCTAAGTATTATTTTCTCAATTTAAACCTCAAATATTTACTCCGTTCATTTTACTTTTATATCTAAACTTATCTACAAATTTAATACTTTTAACCACGGACTATAATAGGTAGTATAATAGAATTATTAATATTATAGTATAATCATCCATGCTTTTAACAGTGTTAAAAGTTACCTAGTAAAAACGTAGAGTTGCACATTGATGCTAAGAACCATAGAGCATAATGTGTCATATAATAAAAAGAAAATGTTCTGTCATACGCGAATCTATGGCGAAATACAGAATCTCCGTTGCATATGTAAATGATATAAATATGTAAACGATATAAATATGTTTTCTGAACTGATAGATTAAGATAGATTTTTGGAAATTTCATACAAATCTGATATATTCAATTTATTTCGACAGTTTCAATCACAGACACGAACAATAATATTTATTCGATATGACTTAATACTACTCTGTGTAGAAAAACGCTGCCGTATCATACGTGTGATATTTATTTATGTGATTATTCGATTGCAGGCAAATCCCGAGATTTTAGCCGTACGAATACTGATCACTGCGGAGGTGGATGGCGTATCGGTTAGCAAGACTGCTGTCGTCGGTCGTATGGTCAACTCGGTAACTGAGGTTGTGTCCTGCGCAATCGGGGATCCTATGCAAACAAAGGTCATGGTGGCTGAGCAGAGGCATACGGAAACGTTATGGTTCATAGGAACGTACTGAGAATTTTAGGATTATAACACATCGGCTGAGGCAGAAATTCAAGAGTATGGAACTTCAGCGGCCATTTCAACGTGGCTGCTTGATGCTGAAGTTGTGGTGGAAACCGTTTAAGCATCCAATAATCCGGAAAGGAATCTGACTCCTAATACTACAGACTGATCGAACCGGAAGTTTTCTTGTCGGGACTGTCGAGACGACAGTTGGTACCACGGTCTCAGAAAATTTAAAATTCTATACAAGGACAAACGTAAATTATAATTTTAACTAGCCTTCGGTTCATCTTCAATCGTTAATTCTGAGATGCTACTGCTTAATGCTGTTACGGGGGTGATCGATGGTTGTGCGACAACCGGTTTTCGACCTTTCTCCTCCACCGGTACAATGCGCACGGGCGAAATGTCTTCTTCGACGGTCCCTGTTAAACATTCACCGGTTTGAACGGCCACATGTGACACCTTCACATGGTCGGTTTGCGATCAAAAGTCCTGTCGGCCGACATTCGATATTTCGACGTCGTCGATCTGGGTCACAGTACACGACCGCGGTCTTGGATTCCTCGGTTTGCGCCGAGAAATCTGTGACGGCGACGACGGTGCTCGAGGCATCGTTCACCGCGACGGCCCGAAGACCGTCGATGGCAGCGGACCCACCCACCACCACTATCCGCTGCCATTGGCTGTATTCCTTAGCTATCTCTCTTTGCCGGCATTCCGGACACCGGTAATATGGTTTTCTAGTACTCGCACTACGGATCGTCCGGGGATATTTCATTTTACCGTCGTTTGGAAAATAAAATATAAAATAGTAACAAAAAACATATAATTGAACGAAAAATGTAAAGTAGCTAAGATAAACGATGGATTGATGATTGACTTTGAATGAGATGTGTAAGGCAAGAGAGCTAATGGCATACAGCAGTGCTGTACCAGCCGCAGTTGGTACCACGGTCTCAGAAGATAAGATCCAACAGCTCTACTTAATCAGTTAATTTCTGGTTGCAATGTCAAAACGTAGGGGCTATTTACATGTCCTTAAAGTTATTTAAGAGTTTATTTAGATATCAAAAATGGTTTTCTAATTACTAGTTTCAAACAAGTGAAATATGATATATGAAAAAAAAAAATTTATGTTTAATGTTTTATGATTCATTATTGAAGTATTTAGGTAAGTCAGTAAGGAATAACTTTAACAGAAAAAATCGTGGTCATATGATAGTAGTCTCTTTTTAGTTTACTTACGTTAAAATTATTACAAGAAAATCAATTTGAAAATTTCTTAGACATATATGCTTATAACTTATATCTTAAGATACACCATACCTCATAAATATTTAGTAAACCTTATAACATACTAACAAACAGTAATATTCTAAGAAATGTATTCAGATACCTTATAACATTTAACCTGTAATAGATAATTTATTGAATTTCATAAATTAATTATTTAGCTATGTACTTCAATTATCTATATGATATATCAGCAAAGTAAATAGTTTTGAAAGGAATATAAGTGTATATAATTAGTGTACAGATTACAGATTACGTTATACATTGCAACAGTTAGTAGTAGGGTTGTAAAATTTCATGAAATTTATTTTCTTGAAATATTTCATGAATTATTCATGAAATATTTCATTTCCATGAAAAATATTTTTTTTTATTTCCAAGTGAACATTTTTAAAAGTTGGTTTATTGTATGAAATAAAGAAAATATGTAACATAGTTACATACTACATACATAATAATACACAAACATAGACATATAAAAAAACTAGATGACCAACTATAAGACAATATATTGAAGTCAGCCATATGTCAACAGGGAAAAATTGCATGATTGATTATATCAAATATGTATATATATATATGTATATATTGAGTTATTTTTTAAACATTTCCCTGTTTAAAACAAAAATTTTTTTTTCCAAATTTCATTGAAATATTTCAAATTTACAACCCTAGTTAGTAGTGTGGTGAACATTATATAATGAATTGCAATATATATAATAAAAACTGACTTACCTTAAAATCTAATTAAATATTTTAAGATTTCATGTTTTTGGATTCTGAACGGAGTGATGGAATCTATTGGTTTTACAATGATGTGTGGTTTTTTTTTATTTTTTTTTATTTTTTTTTTTTTTGTGTCTGAGGACACGATTTTTGGTAGTAAAAATGCTTCGATTTTCTTAAACAGCAACTTTTCTGATAAGAAAGTGAATGTACTTGGGCAAGTCAAAAATTCAAATTTTTCAATACTTTTTTAAAAAAATCGAAAAAAACCATAAAAAAATGACGAAAAAACGGGAAATTTTACACAAAATCACGTTTTTACAAACTACATTTTTTAAAATGCTCTTACTCAAAAACGAAAAACTGCAACGACTTGAAATTTTCACCAAATCTTTATATTGGTGTTCTCTATACGTGGTTAAGTTTTCAAAGTATTTTGACATATTTTGACTTATTTATAGACAATTTAAATTTTCGATTTTTGTAAATTTTTTTTTTTAAACACCTATAAAATTTAATTGGCTAGCCGAAAACTCTCAAAAATTTAATACAAGGTTTATAATAAGCGTAACTTATCTTCACTAGAAAATATCGGTGATCGTTTCACTCAAATTTTTTTATAAGCTCATAAAGCTCAAATTTATATAAAATGTGTCAAAATCACGATAATTTGCAAGTTATTTTGTAGATAAAACTTCATAAAATTTTTTCTGTTTATACTTAAGGTTCAAAATTTTAACACTAGTTTGTCCATAAGCTAAGCTTCAAAAATATAAAAAAAAAATTTACCGGACCCAAAAGACCGCTGTACCTACTAAAAATGTAAATATTTTTATTCAAATATGATGCCTATTAGTGATGCACAACGGTTTCGATATATGATACCGATATCGATATCAATACAAAATTTCCGATATCGATGTGACTAATTTATCGAAGTAACATCGATATTTGATATCAAATTTTTGTGAAATCCGTTATCATTTCATTAAAGTTTCTATTTTCTATTTATTTATGTTTTGACAGTTAATCAATGTCAAACAACAATAAGTTATAGCAATAATTATAATTATTATCAATATATCAATGGTAATAGTATAACGATAAGGCCCCCATGATTAACATATATTGCAATGACAGGAATTATTGTAGTACAAATTTATACAATATTAGTCTCGTCTTTTCCGTTGGTCGTCTTTTTCGGTCGCCATTAATAATTATGAGTGATTTTAAGTGTGTACCATTATCCGGAGGCCGTAGTGATATATGGAAGCAGTTTGGCTTTAAAGTAGACAACAATGGTATAATGTAAAATAAAAAACAAGTTCATTGTCGCGTGTGTAAGTCTGTTATTGCGTACAGTGGTAATACTACTAATTTAAAATCACATTTGCAACAGTGCGCATCAACAAAATCGAATTCCTCGAGTGATATTCAAACTTATTTTAAAGTAGGTACAAAAAAGCTAACTTTAAACAGTGATCGTAGTAAAGAGCTCACTAAAGGTCTGACGAAATTTGTCATCAAAGATTTAAAACCAATTAGTATTGTAGAAGGTTTAATAAATTATTATTAAATTTTTTTTTAATGTCTAAAATTCAAAAATTAAAACCGTCAATAAATTATTTAAGTACTATTGTATTGTTTAATGTTTTTAGTTTTATAAATTATATCGTCATATCATATATCGATATCGATAACGTTTATTATTCGATATCGCGATACAATATCGATATAAATGAATTGATATCGATACTTGAAAATATATCGTTGTGCATCACTAATGCCTATACAATAACCTGGAATATATATATATGTATGCGGGCCTAGTTAGGTCTGTTTACTTTTAAGTGTATTTTATCTGTATAATATTATTCCTATTTTATATATAGTACAGCAGTGACTAGGAGAATATTTAACATCAACTACAGGTGAATGCTATGTTTTTTAGACGCAAGTTAAGTCTGGTCCTTCTAATAACTTAAAATGTGAAAGTAATATCAAAAGCATTTAACAATTAATGGAAATAGACTCATTAGAATCCCTAATTTGTTGTTCATGAATTTCTATAAATATACAAAGTATCATCAAAAAATATGTAAATACCAAAAATTATTTTAATATTGCTAGATTTAAACACATAAAACTTAAAAGATCAAAAAAACTTAGAAGTTTAGAAAACATAAATATAATGGTAATTATTATTAAAACATTCTTAGTACAATCTTAGTTGATGTTTAAAATTGTTTTAAAATATAACAAAAAAAATTTAACAAAGGTTCCCCAGTAGCCGCAGGTTTTTTTTTGTCACATACGATATTGTACACAAGTGCACATCATAATTATAATATTAAAATGCTTAGTAAAATAATATTATACTATGCATAAATTATAATGTGTCATCACGTATGCAACGGGTTACAGTAACATTATTATATTCCCCTATTTTCCGTTTAAAATGAATTTAAGGATCACCTCAACATTACATTTTAAACTCACCAAGTACCATCAGGGGCCAGTATCTCTATTGAGATCAATCAAACTGTCCATTCCTCAGGTAAAATTCGTTAAAAATCTAGTAAAAATGTGAATGAATATTAAATGTATAATTATTTGAATTTTAAACTAAAAACAAATTATTACCAACAAATAAATATATTTTCAATTGAAGTGGGTACACACATTATATAGAAACATTTAAATTAATATAGAACGATGAACAATATTATTGGCTGCTGACTCGAAGAAGTATATTAACATTTTACCAAATTATTTCTGTATAGATAATATTCGAGAACTTTTCCTTTACCGATACAGAGGGATTTTTCTTGAACCATTTTTTCCACACCTGAAATACAATGTTAAATTCACATTCAATTATATTTCCATTGAAATATCACAGTGCACTTCAATACTTACTCCAATATTATTAAAAGGTTCATAATTAATGAACTTGATTAAACCAAATGAGTATTTATTGTTAATATCGTCAATATTATATGAGTCAAAAAATGCCCAATGACAAATGCCTTTTAATTGGCATAGAGCTCTGGATGTACTACGCTTAAAATCATAGCGTGCACAGAGCGGATCGTCTAATATTATACGATCCCATTGTATATTAAATAAAGAATTCTGAAACGAAAATTATTCGTTATACATTTTTATACGTAATCGCTGTTTTCATAAGTTATGTTTTGACGCGTTGCTTGAAAACCATAGTTTTCCTTTTATTATTTGTGAAACAATGATGTTTATTTTTTTAGAATAAAACTAAATTGCTGGTTTCCACATAATAATTATCTAGTATCAAAATTTTCAAGAAAGCTGTTGTAAAAACGGCATTACATTATTCTTTATTAAAATATACTCAACTAAATAATATTGGTGTAGAAAATTAATAAGTAATGTGTGGTCTTTCATAGAATATCATAAGTGAATTCTGGATTTTGTTATTAAATTGAAATAACGTTAAATAATACTAAATCGTAATTTTGTTAAAATATCTTACCTATACTATTTATAATAATATTATAACACTACTATTACGAATCATATATAATGTAATACAATATATAAACCAAGGCTTTTTAGTATACCCTTTTAATTTTTAATAAATAAACCCATGGTCTGATGCATTAGGAGAAATCTGATGGTACATATATTTATTTCGTATGTATAATAAATGTATATTTATTTAATGTTTTAGTGACTTATTTTATGCTTACATTGATTATTACATCATTTTCGTGTTTGAAATCGGATCGAGATAATGTACTGACTGTTGTTATCACAATGTCTCTTTGGCATAACCTAACATTTTGAAAATAAAAATAACTTACGTTATAATATCATTTTTAAACATATTAAATACCTCAAATTGTATTACTTATGTTATGAGCAATAGATAACGACTTTACTATGATCTATGACTTTGGCCATTAAAGTTTTTAATACATAGATTTTTATAGTCGTAAATTATTTTAAACGGTTTTTGCTTTAATTAAAACGAAAATAATTACTCTTCAATCGATTGATTTCGACGTTTTCCGTAGTCCACGCAAACATCTAATATACCAGGGGATATTGTATTCTTGATACAATTGACCCATCGACTTATATTTGATTTAGAACACAAAATTAATGTGCGACCTTTATCTTCCGGAATACCTCCATCCGATTCTGTATCTCCATCAGACATTAAATCATCCGAATAAGAAGGTTTGGACTTGAAAAATATACCCATAATTACTTGAAGTTTATCGTATATGGTGTTGGTGACTGCAGTAGCTGTATAATTATGAAAATAAGTATATTTAAAAGGCAGGTAAATAAATTACCAGAAATTATTATCGTCCAATAAAATCGGTTTATTTACCTATTATACCACCATAAGGCTTTTGTCTTTCACTGTTAACCATCCATTCTACGATGGATTTTTGCCGATAGTTCAATTTATATTTTGTATCTTCAAACGATTCATCAGATTCGTCCGACGTTGAATATTCATCAGAAATATTAAACTCATTGTTGGATAACAAAATATCTTTTATAACCTGTCGTTTATTAAATACATCAGACATTATTCTGTGGAAAAATTACTACCTATGCAATTTATATTTCAGAAAGATTTTCAAACCGTTTGAATATATTATAAAACATTTATTGATGTATATAGCTGTTACTAGGCTTTGGATCAAAAAACGAAAATATTTGTTTATCATCAAATGCTATGGAGATAGTTTTTATTTATATAGATACTAATTTTATTTCAATGCGATTCTAATAAAATTAATATTATTTGACTTTTTCTACTTTTAGTTACATTTTTTCAATATTTCTCGTCAGGCACGTAGCTAAGGGGTGGCCTGGGGTGTCCCGGCCATCCAAATTATTTACAGGCCACCCTGATGGCCACCCCATTATATTGACATATTTTTGAAATACCCAGGGCTTAAATAATTGAGTAAAAAAATCAATACATATTTTAAAATTTCTATTATGATATTTTTTATTATTATATAATAATATTTGTCTTAAGCTGTGTCTCACGGCTGCGGCGATTATAAATAATATGAACATAATAGCTTGTAATTTAATCGCAACAGAAACAATTTGATTTTCGAACACTATGGTGTATGGTCAGATTACCTGGATTACCAGATATCAGAACTCGGAATATAAAACGTCGTATTCGTCTTATTAACGTAGGGCACAATGATGATATTATATCGTATGAACCCGTATTCCTATCCCAGTAATTGGGCATTTCCCATCGCAGCATGACTTTAGAGGTGCGAATAACGAATAACTAAGAAAGTATATATAATATGCTAGGTACAATAATAGATATCTACTTATAATCTATAAATATAAATTTAATCGCCGAGGTCTAATCAACTATAACAAATAATGGCATAATGCTATAATTATAAATGATAATAATATAATATTGAGTATATTTTAGAGTAAAATGTATTTTATTACAACAGCGATTAGCGAATGAGTGTGCGGCCCGTATAATATTATAACTTGTTATTGTTTATTACGTGTAATATTGGAAAGAGTGACAATAATATTGTGTGTATATTTCTGTACTATTTTCTTCATGATCTTTACGGTAATGCGGCTATTCATAATTCAGTTGACGTTCGTGATCTATGTACAGTGTAATCATGTAATATTAGTATTTATAATTAATATAATACATTAATATCTACTTATAATTATTAATTGTACGTCATTTTAAATTATTTGCCATGAAAAGACAAATAACAATGCAAAATTATTTTTCTACTAAGAAACTTAATAACGAGAACAAAAATATGGAAACGTCGGATATGAATTTAAATGATGATAATATTATTCAAGGACCTGATGACAATGTAATCAAAAATCCAGGTAATAATTATGACACTACTAATAGTACGGATAGTTATAGCCATAGCGATTCAGAATCAAATATCGGCGATTTAATTATAGAATCGGAGCCGAATACCCAAATTAATGTTACTAGTATTTTAAAAAAAATATCCGGGACCTTCAGATATTTCTCAAAATTTGAGCAGTGAACCTACACAACCAAATTTAACATTTTATCCAAAAACTAAGTATGCTGATTGTTGGCGTCATTTTTCAAAACAATGGTTCAAATCATTTCCTTGGCTCGAATATAGTATTTTAGAAGACGCTGTCTATTGTTTTTCGTGTAGAATGTTTTCAAAGCACTGACAATAAAACTACGTTTATCAGTTTGGGATTTAAAAATTGGAAAAAGGCGACTTTCAGTGATAGTGGTTTAAAAAAACTTGATAAAAGTCAAGACCATAAAAATTGTTATGTGATGTGGGTGTCTTATAAAAATATGAAAACCAAAGGTATTCCATCTGTTTCTGCTCAAATTAATGAAGGCCATTTGAAACTTTTAAAAGAAAATAGAAAATATATTAAACGCATTGCCAGCATTGTATTATATACTGGAACACAGGGTATAGCACAACGTGGTAATGATGAGAACCTTAAAAGCTTAAACCGTGGTAATTTTTTGGAACTTCTTCATTTAATAGATGAACAATGTGAAGTTGTAGGACAAAATATTCCCCAAAATGCCAAATATACCAGTCCTCTAATTCAAAATGAAATTATCAGTATTTTCAATAAAATAATTTTAGAAAAAATTAGCTTTGAACTACAAAGTTGTAATTATTTTGCTCTTATAGTTGACGAAACGAAAGATATAAGCAAGACAGAACAGTTATGGGTAGTAGTACGTTATTATATTCAAGGTGCAATACATGAAAGGTTCATTGGCTTTAAACCTGCTAAACAATTAAATGCGTTTTCCTTATTAAATTATATAAAAGAAATACTACAAAAATGTTCAGTAGATCTACAAAAATGTGTGGCACAAACTTACGATGGAGCAGCAGTTGTGAGCGGTAGATTAAATGGTGTTCAAAAATTATTTCGTGATGAAGTTCCGCAAGCAATATATGTGCATTGTTATAACCATAAATTAAATTTAGTTATTGCCGAAATATGTAAGAATATTAGTGATGTAAAATTATTTTTTGATTTGGTTGAAGAGATTTATGTTTTTGTGTCAGGTTCGGCAGTTCATTCGCTTTTTGTTGACATTCAAAAAAAAATTAATTCACAATCAGTTGTAGAATTGAAAAAAATCTGTCTAACTAGATGGACAGCACAAGTTTTTGCAACTTTAGCTCTTAAAAAAGTTTTAAGTCCATTATTAATTTTACTCCATAAATTAATTAACGATAAAGGAGATCGTTCAGTTAACGCTAATGGTATTTTACATCAAATAGATTTTATATTTGTATTAAATTTGGTAATTTTTTCTAACATACTTACTATGTTTAAAAAAGTTAGTGACTATCTACAAGGTGTTATTGTCGAAATGGCTGAAAGTATGGTATTAATAAAATCGTTAATTGTGACACTTAAAAATATGAGAAACGATTCAAACGACTGTCTTAACAAATGTGATAAATCAATTAATTATTTATGTTTTGAAAAAATATATGAAGAAGCTTTGAATATTTGTGGAGAAAATAATATACCACTACCCAGTGAACAAATACAAAATATAAGAAAAAAACATGTTCCTCAAAAGTTTAAATCATTTTTTACTGATGAAAATATATCATTAGAAAATGAACAAACTCAATCAAAAAGTGATTTTCATACAAAATTATTTTTGCCAATTTTAGACAAAATTATTAACGAGTTAGAAAATCGATTTTCCATGATCTCAATTTTTTTGTATGCTATTGATTATCTACATCCGAAAAATGCCAAATTTCTGAGTTATGATGATCTAAAACCTTTAGCACAACATTATAAATTGGATACAGAACTACTTAAATCAGAACTTAAAATAATACCACACACAATAAACATGTATCAACAAGAAAATAAAATAAAAAACACTAATTTGATGAATTTTGTTGATTTATTGGAAAAGTATAAAATCGTTTTTAATGAAACATACAAGATGGTAATAATCTCAATTACAATTCCGGTATCTAGTGCAGGATGCGAAAGGACATTTTCTTGCCTAAGGAGACTTAAAACATATATGCGAAATAAAATGACGGATGAACGCCTATCAAATTTCACTATGATGAGCGTCGAAAAGAAGATAGCAAAATCTCTGGACTTGGAAGAAGTAGTAGATCAATTTGCTGTTAATCATAATAATCGAAAAATTATTTTAATATAAATTATTTTTTTGAATTGTATATACATATTTATTATTTATATACATTATATATAAGGTTTATATAATATAAAGATGAAGATTATCTAATTTAAATGTTTATTCAAATTTAGTACTTACATATTGTACTAATTATGTTAGTGTCTAGTATTAATGTATGTGTGTGTGTGTGTGTGTAGGTGAGTAGGGAGGGGAGGGGAGGGTTTAGTAAAAATGTTGGCCACTCAAGAAAAATATTGGCCATAACTATGCCACCCTAATTATTTAATCCTAGCTACGTCCCTGTTTCTCGTATTTTTTGTTCTGATTTTTTAAACTTATACTCTACATTTGAATAAAAAATAAGTACCTAATTTTATTTAGATTACTGAAATTTGTACGAAATGACAAAAATCTATCGGTTTAGAAAACATATTTATATCGATTTTTGAAATAGCTGTGTCCATGTTTGCAATGGTGATATTGTAGTTCGTCATAGATTCGCGTGTGATAGAACATTTTCTTTTTATTATATGAACACATATCTATGGAACTAAGCATCCATGGACAACTCTACATTACTGCTATGTAACACTATTAAAATCATGGACGATAATACAATAATATTAATACTTCTATTTTACTAATACAGTCCGTGGTTAAAAATATAAAATTTGAAGATTAGATCGGATGTAAAAGTAAAATGAACGTAGTAAATGTAAAGATATGGAGTGAGAGAATAATACTTAAAAAGGTACTTAAAAGTTAAAGATAATTTATATTAACTCATGTAATTTGATAAACCTGATCAATAGGATAAATGGCTGACCTTTAATTGCTAAGAAAAATGCGAAGGCGAAAGAGAAGAAAAAGAAGAAGAAGAAGATTGTCCCATTTGTTAAAAAAACCACCAAGAGAGAATATTTCGAAGACGGTTTTGTTATGTATTACACCTACAGGAAGTTAGTAAACTGAAGAATTACTATCACTTCCTTCATGTTTTGTTATAAAAAAATAACATAGGTTTGATATTTTTCTTTCAAGAATTAATGAAAGCAATCTCTGATTCAAAAACTTCAAAAAAAATTATGAAACTAACAATGCAGGATAATTTAAAACACTGTCTGTAAAAATGTCGAAAAAAAATTAACAATTTACTACCATTTTTGAATATCTATATTAAATAATATAGGAAAAATTCATTAAGCAAATGTGTGTGACAAATTATGCTTGAGATAATATATAAAAAAATATTGATACAGAAACGTATTAGCTATATATATTGTAAAAATATCAAACATGCAATGGTATCGAAAAGTGGAGCTCAGAGCGACACTTATAAATTAACTATTATTTAACTACCTATGACATATCAAACATACATTTCATTTTAATAACTACTACTGTGGCCGCCATGGGCTTTTTCGGCCTTTAATCCAAAAAATCCCCCGATTTGTTAAGAAAAACCACAACGGATTGGTAACATGGCAGAATAAATAGATAACTACCG
>JAIPRK010002783.1:0-13132 GCA_025469195.1 Chaitophorus viminalis | reverse complement strand
ATTTAAAGTTTATTTTTAAAGAACACAAAAAAATATGATCAATTTTTTTCAATTTAAAAAGGGGGGCGCGAGATTTTTGAAAATATATAAAGGGGGCGTAGAATAGAAGAGCTTGGGAACCACTGGTTTAGATACTAATCGCACTGCGTCACTGCGAACGAACGTCTTTAGTACAACGAAGTGATTATATTTCGCTTTTATTTTTACTTAGTCCGTTGCGTTGCTCATTTTCGAAAAAAAAAAACGTTTTTTAATAACATCAGGTAATTTAAAATCAACTAATGTTTCAACTGTTTCAGTTTTTGAGCCTAATGACCCAGGATCAAGTGCACGTACACCAATATCAGATACAAATAAACAGTTGAATTTAAACATTTTTGATATTAGTGTAACTTGTGAGGATACCGCTGTACAACCTATCATCAGTTTTCCTTGTACTTGTATATTTGGTAAGCAACGTAGCTTTCAAAGCAGTTGGTACAATAAGTACCCATGGTTGGAATACTCAATTAAGATGAATGCCGTATTTTGTTATTATTGCCGTCATTTTCCTTCTCATTCGGAAATTGAAAAAGATGTTCTAATTACTGGTGGATATTCTGATTGGAAAAATATAAGTAATATGACTAAAAAACATGATAATACTACTTTACACAAAAATGCAATAGCTAAATATGGTGCATGGCTATCAACCAAAAAAACTGGATCAGTTTCGACTCAAATAAATAAACAAGTCAAGGAGCAAGTTATAAAAAATCGAGCTATTTTAACAAGTGTAATAAGGTGTGTTTTATATTGTGCACGGCAAGATATCGGACTACGAGAACATCGAAAAGAAAGAAAAGAAGAATTCAATAGTGAAAATTGTGATGCAAGTTTGTGTTCACGTCATGACGTAAATGAAGGTAACTTTTTAGAAATTATAAAATTACTTTCCATCGACAATGAATATTTTAAAACAAACTTATTACCTAAATTTATTATCTAAAAATAGCATATACATATCGCCTGAAATACAAAACGATATAATAAAAGCTACATCAAAGCTTATATTACAATTAATAATAAATGAAGTTCATATTAGGAGCCAGATATTTAGTTTAATAGTTGACGATGCTAGAGATCAGTCAAAAACTGAACAAATGAGTATTTGTATTCGATATTTGCACGATTTAAAAATTAAAGAAAGATTTTTAGGTTTGGTCGAATTAAACGAATTAAATGCTCAAGCACTGTGTGATGGTATAATATTTTTTTTTAAATAATGTTGGTTTGGATATTTTAAATTGTGTAAGTCAATCATATGATGGCGCGTCAGTAATGTCCAGAGCTTTTTCTAGTGTTCAAACAAAAATAAGGGAATTTGCACAAAATCCGTGTCCGTATATTCATTGTCATGATCATAGGTTAAACCTAGTTCTAGTTGATATAACGAAAAATATTCAAGATGTAGATGAAATACTTGGTTTATTAGAAGCTATTTATGCATTCCAATTGGTATCTACAATTCGTCATCATGCTTTTTTAAAAGAAACCAAATTTAAAATACCACAACATTGTGAAACAAGGTGGGTTTCAAAACACAAGGGTATTAAATTTTTAAAAATCATTTTAATGATATTTTAAAAGTTCTTAATGTATTTAGAGAAAGTACTAAAAAACAAAAAGCTGCAGAGGCAAAGGGTTTGGCCATACACTTTGCTAAATTTGAAGTTATCATAATAATTGTGTGCTTAAACGAAATATTAAATATCATAAATTGCTTATCAATTAACCTGAAATCAACTACTCTTGATATAAAACGTTGTACATTATTAATTAATACAACAAAACAACAAATATTAGAGTTACGTAATGATGAGAAGTATTTTGAATTATATGAGCAGTCATTGGTTATTGCTCAAAATTCTAGAATACCTACGCCATCAAGTGATAATTTGTCATCATCAAATAGAACACGACTAAATTCAAGTACTTTAGTCGATTATTATGTAACTATTGGCACTGATAAAAGAATAGCTTATTCATCTAATGATATGAAAACAGAACAAAAAAGAATATTTTTTAATATTTTAGACGTAATATATTTCGAAATAAACCGATGTTTTAATATAAATGATATGTATGCAACTTTAGAAGCTTTAGACCACAATTCATCAACATTTTTAGACAGTGAAATAATTTGTCGTTATGCTGAAACATTTCCATTTTATCGATCAAATGAATTTATATCCAATTTAAAATGCCAATATCAACTGGGATAAACCTTATTTTTATCTGTATCTGATTTTTTTGAATTGTATCAAGAAGTAAAAAAATACAAAGTTGGATTTGAAGAATTAACAAAAATTATTGAAAATCTATTGGTAGTTCCAGTATCTAGTGCCTCAGCAGAAAGGAGTTTCTCGACGATGAAAAGAGTAAAAACATATTTAAGATCAACGATGACAAGTAGCAGACTAGATAATTTAACTTTGCTGTCTATTGACAGAGAAATAAGTGGAAAATTTATAGAAAATCCATCTGCTGTAATTGACGAGTGTGCATCAATGAAAAAAAGAAAATTGGAATTTTCAATCTAAAAATATTTTAATATAGCTATATCTTTTTTATTAATTTAATTTTATATTATTAGTTTTAAAACATAAAATAAATCCATGTAATATGCCTATAATAAATGTATAGCATACGGTAACCTGATACTTTTTTATTTTATAAAAATATTCATTAGTAATCCTTACATCAAAATATCGGGCCTACCCAGAAAAAAGTGTCTAGCTACGCCACTGCCCATTGTGCTTAAAGATATTATTAATGATGAGTGTTATACACATTTTATGACTCTACATGTTGCCATGATCATACTTTTGAGTCCAAACCGCCATTGTTATTTGGACTATGCTGAACAACTATTAGATTACTTTGTAGAAAGATTCGAAAATATTTATGGCCGTCAACATGTATCCCATAACATTCACGGGCTTCTGCACTTATGTGATGATTACAAACATTTTGGTCCCCTTGATTACTGCAGTGCCTTTGCTTATGAAAATTATATGAAAGAATTAAAATCCAATGTCCGGAAAAATGAAAAACCACTAAAACAGCTAATAAACAGATATTCTGAAATTTATATTCAACATCCACATCAAATACTAAGTAGTACAAATACCGCCGTGACATTATCAAAACCTCACAGAAATGGACCATTAATTAGCAATAATGGAGTAATGCAGTACAAAAATTTAACCATAAATAAAATCAAAATAAACACCAACACATCTCAAGATAGTTATATACTAATTGAAAGTGGTGAAGTTGTCAAGTGTTTAAATATTGTTAAAAACAAAGATTTTTTTAAAAAAAAAACAAAAATTTTATAGTAATCCTGTTGATTCATCATTATTTGATATATTTATAGTAGATCAACATAGTGAAGTATTAGGAAAATGGAATATAAATAATGTAAAGAAAAAAGTTATGGTAGTTATACATAATTCTAAATCAATTGCATTGCCATAAATAAATTCTTAAATTTAATTATTTTAATAACTGTAAATAGGTTATTAAGATTAAACTTGACATTTTAATAGTTGTATAAAGTAAATGTAAATATTATTTTTTTAAGTTTAATTTAGGCTACTATTTTAATTGTTAATTTTGTTGACTAACATTTATTTATGTAAAAAAAAAAAAAAAAATTAAGCATATAATTTTATAAGTTTTAAATAGTTGTGTTGTATTAGTATCAACCTATTAAATAATTAAAGTGAGTAAATTGATTAAAATTTTACATAATTCTATAAAATATATTTTATGGTTAGCTATAATGAATGTGATTTTAATTGATATTCTAGTAACAAGAAACTTGAAAATACAAAAAAAAAAATGTGGACTATAGTTTATTTTGTTAATGAAAACACCATAGAAGTTGTACCGTATACTTGGATTAAAAAAAATGACAAAAGTTGTGCTTGGCCTATAAACAAGAATTCTTCAAGGAGATTAATTGAAAAAAGAAGTTATCCTAAAGATGCAGAATATATATGGTTTCCATCGTGAACTGTTGGAAAATTTAGTAAATATTAATAATTTAATTTCAACTAATTTGTAATTGTAATTTTAATGTATTTAATCAGAATGCTATATTGAAGCAACAAAAAAGGCCGATGAAATAATGTCAAAAACAGATATATCATCTTGTGACGACGAGGGAAAAAAGGTATCAACTTCTAAAAAAATGAGAAGTTTCCAAAATTGTTAATAATCGGTTATGAATTTGTAATTTTGCATTGAGTTTTGCCATAAAAATTCTTAATAATTTGCAGGTGTTCAATATTTTTTGATTTAATAGTTAATTGTAAATTATTCATGCTTTTAGAAAACGAAAAGCTTGTTGATAAAAGACATTACTCTATATTGAACTCTCCAATTGGAAAAATATTCGTAGAAGATAATGATCAAGATTTTACCCATCTACAGTCAACATCTCAATCAATTAATAAAAACAAACATCTTAAGTTATCTTCTTCAGTGAAAAGGACCTTATTTGAATCAAACGAAACAGATGAGATAATAAATCAAAGTAAATATAAAAGCTGTTTATTATGATAAATTGTAGATGCTGTATAGTAACTGTGTAAAATATTTGGATTTAATAATTAATTTTTAAATTATTTATGCATTTAGAAAACGAAGAGCTTGTAGATAGAAGACATTACTCTATATTGAACTTTCCAATTGGAAAAATAGTCCTAGAAGATAATAATCAAGATTTTACTCATCTACAGTCAACGTCTCAATCAAATAATAAAAACAAAACACCTCTGTTTTCTTCAGCAAAATCTTTTACAGACAAATTGATGCCAAATTGTGGTATTTTTATTTATACACTTTTTATACATTTTATTAAATAAAGTTATTTATTATTATTAATTTTTTAGATTTTCAAACATTTGTGATCAACACACTTATAAAAATGAAGTATGACATGTCTGGCATTAATTCAAAAACAAATGCTACACATATTCTTTTAAATTCTTTTTTGACCAACTCTGGCAATTCTGTGATTCGTGGACAGCTAAACAATCAAATAGTCCAAACTTCAGACTATTACGATTCGTTTCCTATTCAAACCGAGGAAGATCTTCAAATTGCAGAGGAAAAAATACTTGATAAGAATTTAAGATCAAATTTGGTAAGTATATATTATATAGAATATTGTGTTAGTTTATTGTGAACATTTCAAGTTTTAATAACACCATATCTAAATAAGTATATTTTATTGTTATCAGGTACTTAAATTGGCATTGTTAGTTGGTGTTAAAGATGTAGGATATAGTGTTCGGCGATTGATGACAAAAATGTTCTCAGATGAAGTACTTACTTCATATTCCTGAGTGGGATTCAAAAAAAAAAAAACCTTTCAAAACTTCAATGCTATAATCTGTTGATTGGTAAGTTTAGTAGCTCTGCAAAAATTTTATTAAGATCATTATGAATTTTTGAGTGCTCAATGTTATAATTTTTAATAGATCTGTTTTAAAGGTAGTTACATTACAGTATTAATTATTAATTATTTTCAGATTCATTACGTGTACATTCGAAATTCAAAAACATTATCAACAACAAAATTGACAAACCTTTGGCTACGTGGATAGCACATGTACCTTTTAGGTTGAAATCAAAAAAATACTAATCAAGTTTTAAAAAAATGTATAAAACAATTTTAAACAATAAAAAACAACTTAAAATTTATTGATAAATTGATTTATTAATTTTTGAGTGACAATAATAACTACTTCAGTGGAATCTTGTATTAAATTTTCAAGTATGTTGTACAAGTCAATTTTTTTTTTTATCACTGATTATAAAAAAAAAATTGTAAAAAATTCGAGTTTTTTAAATGTCTATAAGTGGCTTAAAAATCAATATAATATTTTGAAAAAAATATGACATAAACAAAATGCCTATCTTAACAACTGGTGAAAATTTCAAGTTTCTGCGACTTATACTTTTTGAATTATAACAAATATTTAAAATCGTTTGACCATAAATTGCTATTTTATGCAATTTCATAAAAATTTAAATTTCAAACGGTCATAAAATTTTTCCTTTTGGTCCGGTAAAAATTTTTTTTTATATTTTTGAAGATTAGCTTATGGACAAACTAGTGTTAAAATTTTGAACCTTAAGTATATACAGAAAAAACTTCATGAATTTTTATCTATAAAATAATTTGCAAATTATCGTGATTTTGACACATTTTATATAAATTTGAGTTTATAGGCTTATAACAAAAATTTGAGTGAAATGATCTCCGATATTTTCTAGTGATGATAAGTTAAGCTTATTATAAACCTTGTATTAAATATTCGAGATTTTTCGGCCAGCCAATTAAATTTTATATTTGTTTAAAAAAAATTTACAAAAATCGAAAATTTAAATTGTCTATAAATAAGTCAAAATATTTCAAAATACTTTGAAAACTTAACTATGTATAGATAACACCGATATAAAGATATGGTGAAAATTTCAAGTTGTTGCGGTTTTTCGTTTTTGAGTTAGAGCATTTTAAAAAAATGTAGTTTGTAAAAACGTGATTTTGCGTAAAATTTCAAGTTTTTTCGTAATTTTTTTATCGTTTTTTTCGATTTTTGCAAAAAGTATTAAAAAAGTTCGATTTTTAACTTGCCCAAGTACCATCTACATTCACTTTCCTTTCTGAAAAGTTGCTGTTTAAGCAAATCGAAGCATTTTTACTGCAAAAAAAGTTGTCGTCAGACACAAAAAAAAAAAAAACACACATCATTGTAAAAATAATAGATTCCATCACTCCGTTCAGAATCTAAAAAATATTTAAAGAATATTTTCAAAATAGTTAAATTAATTTGATTACCTAATATTATTATAATATTATTGTAGAAATAAAAATTTAATATTATAAAAAAAAATGTGCTCTTAATGTTTTTTTAATATTATATTTATAATTCCACAATAATATTTTAATACGATTATATAATCAAATGAATATAATATTTTTTTGAAAATCTTCTTTGTAAGTTTAAAATTGGTTATACTTTCAATATTACGATTAAATTTATGAAAAACATATTTAAAGAATATTTTAAAATAACGTTATATTAAGTTGATTACCTAATCTTATATAATCTTATTGTAATATTAGAAACTTAATGTTATAAAAAAAAAAAATAATATTATTAGATTTAACATTATTATTATTACTTTTTTCAGCTCAGGATAATGTTATAAGTTATTTTATTATTTTATTATATTTATACTTATCAATGATTTTCCATTAATAAACAATGAGCTACATACCGTCACCTAATACGTTGATCAAAAAACAATCAGTTATTAATTCTTTTAAAACAAAACATGGAAAGTTCATGTTAAAAGCTTTATATGTTTAAAATACCATGTTGTTCAAAAACGTAGTTTTATCAAGTAATAAAATACTAAACATTTTAAATCATAATCAATTTTTAAGCAGTCTGTGTAATAACCTTCAAGCACGTTTACTTGAAACAAACGAGGAAGAATCTAGTATTTTAAATGATATGCAAATTTTAAATAAATGAACATAGCCGTCTGCAAATGAAAATATACGATTTGGCGAAGACGAATTAAAGAGATTGACGAATAGATTTATGTTAAATACAGATAATGCAATTCAGGGCATTCGAAAATATATCAACAATGGAATTACCAATGATGAATTAAAAGAACTGGACATTTTATTGAAAACATTGCCGGTTTCCACGGCGGAATGTGAAAGAGGATTTAGCCTAATTAATTTGATATGTTCAGATCTCAGATCGAGATTATCCGTTAGCAACATTTCTAGTTTAATATTTATAAATATTAACGGACCACCAGTTACAAAATGCAATCCAACATATTATTTAAGAAGTAGGCTGCTCAAACAAATCTTCAAATGATTATAGATCTCGAAAAGTTGCACAGGCCAAGTTAAATGAAGAAAAAGCTAATTTATGGAAAATTTTATACTTTATTAATTTAATTATGTTTTGTGAATAGTTTTATGTTCGTATATGACAATTTTATATTATTTCATAAGCTCAGTACCTATATAACAAATATTAGATAATTATTAATTAATTACAAAATTTAGGTGTGTGATTTCAAAGCAAATGAGATATTTATTTTATATTTTAAAATTTTCATATTATGCTATTTTTAATTTGTATTAATTTATGTTATTATTAATCCCTAGTGTCATAAAATGTATGATTACATATTTCTGGGAGTATAATTTTATGTGATATGAGGTTTAATTATGACAGGTTATAGTATATAATATAAATATGAAATTTATAACTACGTATATATAGCCATATAGGGGGGGGGCAAGGCCCTACGTTTAATTATCAATCGTATTTAAGCGTATACTCAATAAAAAAATTACGACTACATCACTGCTACCGATTATGAGTATTCCATGGTGGATTATACAGGTTCAGATGATAATAAATTTGTGGCAACATTTATTATACATAAATTTGGAGTTGATGACATTGATCCTTAAATTATGGCCATAAGAAATGAAAATAAAGTTACATATTTGACATTTAGTGTGCGAAAAACAAATAAATCAGATATTATTTTTAAGGCACCGTATTAATATTAAAGTGTGTATAAATACATTTTATTATTTTTTGTTGAATTTTAAATAGAAACTATACATTAAACGAAACGATACATCACAACACAAGACCAAAGGCTAATTCAAATCCAAGTGAAAAGCATTTCGACTGTAAAGCGACTTTGGGTAAACAAATATTAAAAGACGAAGTTAATGATTTGTCGTCTGAGCATATTACCTTGTAAGTTCAATTAATAAATAAATGTATTTGAATTAATTTTTATTTATTATCTAGGAATGATGACAATTATTCATCCAATAGTTTCAAAACATATGCCAGGGTTCTGTTGAAACACACCCATAACCACCATATTTTAAGGGCTGACATCATGAAACACAGAATACCATCTGATGAAATAAAAACCAAGTTTTGAAATTATTTGAGGAAGGTAAAATGCCATCAAAACCACTATTTATGTTTAAAAATCAGTTGAGAACTGTGTTGCGTGCCCACGACTCAAGGGTGTAGTCGTGTTTGATGTTGGAATGAGGAAGATAAATAATATACTCGATATGAACTTATTATAATTTTATTGTAAAATTATTCTAAGTCCAAACATTTAATTTATTAAACAAACTAGCGTGAAGGTATTGAATGGACTAAAACACATCTAAATATGGTCTGTTTGGGACCTCCTTATATACCCCAAATCCGTGAGATAATCGAGTCTCTCTCATATTATTCCGAGAATTAGTTATTTTTAGTAACAGGATGTGGTTAATATGTATTTACTTCTACAATATTAAAGTATATAATATAATATATATATAGAATATAATATATATATATATATATATACAACGTATACTATATAAAGATAAGATCTGTCTGGTTATAGGCGTCAGAGATGTATTACATAGTATATATATATATATATATATATATGCCATATGTCACACACATATATACACATATACACTTTTATTGTGTGTGTGTGTGTGTGTGGTCTCTTCTCACTGATTTTATTAATTATTTGTTCTAACCGCACCTGCGTGGGTAGATGATAATTTAATATATTAACATTATTTAATATATTATTATTTAATATTATTTCTATCTCGTGCGTAACCTAGTTAATGTACCATTTGACATTTTATTTATTAGTTCCTTATAATATTTATTACATTGTTTTAACTACATCATGCCTGCTACTGCATATCCTACAATTGTTATATTGTTATAGTTATAGGTAATTCTGATATAAATCTCCCCCTGTGATTGTTCCGTGAGGACCTACATTTATGTATGTCCGTAAAAACTGAAAAAGGTAATAATTACTATATATGTGCCGGAAAAAAAAACAACTGCACTTCTGATCCTTTAAAACTTTCTGCTACTTCTTATCATGATAATTATTCAAAAAAAAGGGTTTTGTTTCGGCAAAATGTTAATTATATATAGACAAAATTATTGCATTAATTTACCTTTAGCAAATAATTCTATATTAAATTAATTGTATTTTATAATAACAATGAAACATAATAGTAAATAATTAGTTGTATTTTGAACTAATTTTGATGTTTTTAATAAAATATTTATATAGATATTATTATGTATAAATCTATAACCCTGACAAAATTATGTTTGTACTTTGTAAATAATTGTATACATTTTAAGTTTTATGACAAAAATTATATTATACTATGTAAATAATTGTATACATTTTGTTTATGACTTAATAAATATTTATTGACATAATGAATTGAGTATATTATTTTATTTTATTCAGAATATTTGAACATTTTATTTTTAATTTTTATAATAATTTCGATAGCATTTATATCGATACAATACAACAATAGTATAAATATTGATATTCTATCAGTAATATCGATGGTTGACAATCGATTGTTTAGTAATTAAGACAACCGTCGTGAGCGCTAATACCGAACTTAGTATAAAAACGTTTCACGGGAGTCGCCTTTTTATATAATCTCTTTTCTATGGTCGTTACCATTATATTTTAAAAACCGCCGCCGCGCCGTAAGTGATAAACAAAAACGGATAACGTGTGTTAACCAACAACACTTTGTGTTTACAAAAACGAACATGATAATTGGAACAATAATAATATTTATATAAATGATAGTTTAACTCAATTCAATAGCAACCTATTTTTTAAAGATAGAGTTTATGCTCGTGATTTTGGATTCAAATTTGTTTGGTTTAAAGATCTAAATTTGTATATAAAAAAAAATGAAAATACTAATGCTATATATATTGATAACGTATACGCCTTATCTAAACTTGCGTAAACTATTATTTTCATATTATTATTTATTTTGATTTGTACGCGTGTTTGTTTAAATTTTCTTTTTTTTAATATGGATAATCTTTTAAATAATATTAACGGATATTTAAGTTATAAAACTAACTATTACGAATCTTTTTCAGAATTTATCAGTGTTAAAAATGATAAAAATAATAATTATGTAAATTTACTATGTTATAACATAAAGTGTTGCGTGCCAACGATTCAAGGGTATAGTCGTGTTTTGATGTTGGAATGAGGAAGATAAATAATATACTCGATATGAACTTATTATAATTTTATTGTAAAATTATTCTAAGTCCAAAGATTTATTGAACAAACTAGCGTGAAGGTGCTTGCTATTGAACGGACTAAAACACATCTGAATATGGTCTGTTTGGGATCTCCTTATATATCCTAAACCCGTGATATAATCGAGTCTCTCTCATATTATTCCTAGAATTAGTTATTTTTAGTGACAGCATGTGGTTAATATGTATTTACTTCTATAATATTATAGTACATGATATATAATATATATACATACAACATATGCTATATAAAGATAAAATCTGTCTGGTTATAGGCTTCAGAAATGTATTACATAGTATATGCCCTATGTCATACACATGCATACACATATAAACTGTTATTGTGTGTGTGTGTGTGTGCGTGGTCTTCTCTTGTTGATTTTTATTAATATTTGTTCTAACTGCACCTGCGTGGGTAGATGATAATTTAATATATTTAAATTAATATTATTTCTATCTCGTGCGTAATCTAGTTAATGTACCATTGTACTGTGTGTGTTATTTATTAGTTCCTTCCAATATCTATCATATTGTTTTAATCACATCATACCTGCTACTGTTATATCCTGCTATTGTTATATTGTTATAGTTATGGGTAGTTCTAATGTGAATCTCCCCCTGTGGTCGTTCCGTGAGGACCTACATTTATGTATGTCCGTAACAAAGGAGTATTAACTCAAATTTTATGAGCTAATTTTGTATTTAGAAAATGATGTACATTGTAAAAAAATTGATTTAATTGTTTTAACTGAAACTTGGCATGATGCCTCGATCCATTGTAATTATGAAACTGCTGGTTATAATCTATTTTTCTCAACTATAAAAAGAAACCAAAACGATGGTATAATGGTTTTTGAAAAACATACTTTTAATGTGATTTTTTTTTTGAATATGACTTTATCGGGACCAATATTCTAACTTTCGTTAGTGAATCTAAGTATACTATCAATGTATTATGTATTTATAGATCACCACCAACTGATGAAAGAATTCTTTTAAAAACACTTAGTAAAGTTATTGATGAGACAAACAATAAAGATAGTCATACTGTACTTATTGGAGATATGAACATAAATATACTCGGTGAGAACTCGAATAATAATGAATATTTAGATTTATTATCAAAGGCTAGCTTCGCTTCATTTATAAATATTTATATAAGAGTACCTGTAGGTCTTAATCACTCGTGCATCGATCATAAATTTATAAACAGTAATGACCACCTAAATAAATTTATAAATGCTGGCGTGTTACAAACATATATCATTGATCATTATTATTCAACGTGTGTTTTTATACCAACTAATTTTAAATTTGAAACTATTGATTGATCGACGACTTCTAAAGTAAATACTTTTAAAAATAGGCGATTGAAAGAATGGATGATTCCTAAGTCCTAGTTTGTTACTTTCCACGCAACATAAGCAATCGCTTGCTTTAAAATGTAAAAATAATCATAATAATTTAAAATTAAATATGCACTATACAAAATATAAAAATACCTACACATCAATTATAAAACTTTCAAAAATACATTTTTATGAAAAAAAAATCAATAGTATCTCTCATAACTCTAAATTAACTTGGAAACTTATCAATGAAATTACGTGAGTAGGATGAAAAGGCCGGTTCTGGCCCCCCCGCAAAACCACCAAAACCCACTTCCCACCGCGCCGCCGAACCACCAAACCCCCCCAAAACCACCATCCCTTCACCGCATGTCTAAACCACCCTTCACCATTAGCCTTCCTCCCCTGCCGCCGTTATCCCACCCCCCTCTCCGTCATGTCTGATCCCCGCCGCGTTCCGCCCCACCCTGACTGTTATCATTACTGTTATCACTGATAGGGCATGTTATCACCCTTCACCATTTGCCTTCCTCA
>JAIPRK010002782.1:0-13132 GCA_025469195.1 Chaitophorus viminalis | reverse complement strand
CAATTAACTGCAACTTCCTTTACATTTATATGACAAATATAGAAGTTCACAAAAAAAGCATTTCTCAATACTTGTAACTTGTTATATAATAAATTATAATTATCTACTAATAAACTATTTATTTATCCTTTAATTATTTATATTCTATTAAATTAATCATAAAGATTTTGTGGAAGTTATAAAATAAATAATGAGATTTAAATTGGCGTGTCATAGAAATAATGAGAGCATGACACCCTGTGATACGCGTGACATAGGTTCGCCATCCCTGACCATAGGCGGAAATTCTCCATAATTTTAGAGGGGGCTGATATTTAAAAATACTTTATTGCATATCAAAGCAAAAAAAAATATATATATATATATATACAATATTATCCTGAACATCATTCAAAACTTGAGCGTTATTTATTTTAGATAGATATAGTATACTATGCATATAACTTAGATACTCATACATTTACTTGAATTTTAACAATGAAAACTCTTTATAATGAAACTAAGAAATATTTATTTTAAAATAATATATCTATTTTTTTTGTGCAAATAAATTTAGTATGGCTTCTTTATTCATTTTTTTAGAAATATAATTTTCAATACTAATTATAGCTAAGTTATTAAATCTATTCAGTAACATGGATGACCTGCGCCATGTTTTAATCCTTCTCATTGCAGAAAAACTACGTTCACACGTTGACGAAGTTATAGGAAGAGTAAGTGCAACTTGCATAAGCTTCTACATGTTAGGGTATATAGTTTTGAAAAGTACTGAAGTCAAAGCTTCTAAATTAATACTGATTTTGCCATTTGATAAGCGTCGATAACGCTATGCAGTTGGCAGTTCCAAGAAAATAATGATATCGATGTCAGCGCATTGAAATCAGTCACTAGATTCAATTGATATTGTTTATATATTCTAATAATTAATAAACTTATATACATTGATACTTAAATATTTATTATGCGATGCCTATGTACTCTATGGACTTTGGTATTTGACAATGAAATCAGAAAATACATCACATCCTATTTTTTTTTCTAAAATCGTAAATGTTTTTATCCGCGTTCCAACAATATTTGAATTTTGATTTGAAAGTTAATATGCATATATTTATTATTATTTATTGCAGTAACCTGCAGTGACCAATTATTTGAGGGGGCTAAGCCCCTTCAAGCCCCCCAATTTCCTTCTATGTCCCTGACCTATCCTATGAATGATGTACACTCCAACCCCTACTGTACAGCAGAGCGAGGACCATCAGGTTCTTTTTTCTTTACATTTAATTATATATACATAACAAAACCGTCAAAACCTAAATATAATCAAAGAATAAAAAAATATATCCTCTCCTTTAAGTTTTGGCTTGTACTGGAGTAGAGTGTTAAACATGATGAAGTTGGTTAACGAGAATTCATCGATCATTTTTTAGTTGTGTCTAATATTTTGTGCCTTTGCCTTATTAATTATACTTACAGATCCGTTATTATAATTTATAACTCAATGTTAAATTGTTATTATATAGCTGTATTTAAATTCTTGTGTTCTTTATGTGTAAACATAAATATTTGTATATTGGGCTAGTTTATTTTTACCAATAAATAAATAATACAACAAATATAAACGAGAGCAACGGTCGTCGGAGACATGTTTACTGTTCAGCTACTTGATTGTGCCGTTTCGTCTTCGTTCTGGTGCAACGAATAAGGATTGAAGTTTTCACGGTAAGCACATGGGTTCTCGGCGAACCTTTCCTGTATTTCCTGACGCAGTTCCTCATTCGACAGTCCGGTTAGTGGTTGACCGGAACCCCAACAGTCCGTATGCTTGCTATAATAACGATCTTTTTTTCTCATAGATCCGTGAATCTGAATGAAAATGAAAAAAATTTATTAAATAATATCTATGGAAAACGCCGGATTTTGAAACCATCACCCTAGTTTGCCACACATATGCTAGAAACAAGCACGCTTGGACCAATTTTATCTAAAATATAAGCTAAATTGTAGCATATAAATATGCTAGAATAATGCAATAACATTTAACTCGCAATTCTATGCTTCTCGTCCAGACGTATTTCAAGTCATTGGCGGTTCAAACAATTTTCATGTTCAAACCATACGCTTAAAGTGTTTCGGAAAAATTGGTCCAAACGCGTGGTTGACCTTTGACTCTGACCTCGTCCCACAAGAAGCAATTAAAACCGTAGTTGACGTGACAGTACTGATGGTGGTTGTCGTGAAACATGCAATCTGGTTGCCAGGGCTGCCACCAACGAGCTTTAAAATTGATTCCTGAGTGCTGCACGATTCCGTGATAGTACGTGTACAGTGCTAAACCGTAAAACGGAACTGAAAAAGTGAATTTGATGTTATGTTCTGTAAGTGTCATTCTTACAGTTCATGTAATACGCTTGTTAGTAGAGAATCGATGTTCCGAGTGTCTACGGAATATATGTAAATGATTGGTTTTCTATTTTATATTTTTTCTACTCGGGTTTAAGCACTGAAATTAATTACAAATCAAAATACAATAGAAGATCGCAAAAAAATACTACTATAAAGTTGCCGTGCAAAAATGGAAAAAAGGACATAATATTCGATTTATTAAAAATCCTCTAAACCTCTACATTCCTTTTGAGGTCATACTGTTTTCTTTATTATTAACCATATACATTAACTGTCAACTACTCTACTTCTACTAGGTACTCTTTTAGGGCCGTTACTAAAATGTCACGTAAAGTGTCGATTAGCGCTATCCGGCACACTACAAGAACACTTTACAGGACATTGTAAGAATGTATTCGAATAAATACGGTGATTTGTTTTGAAATTTAAAAATAATTAAAATTTGTAGAAATACTCCAACTCAAGGGATGATTGAGAATATTCCATCTGAAGTATGCTGTAAAAATTACCACAATAAAATAAGAACACAATTTACTAATAAAATACCGTTAAAATTGTCTAAAATAACGTTCATTAGTGTTTTTCAGAATTTATTATTATCAAAAACACCGCTAACACGATATTAGGTCCGTTTCACATGGACGAGTATCATACGCGACGTATCGTTCACGCGCGTTTTCATTTTACATTGGTTGTGAGTGTAGCCGTGTAGGACATTTCGTGTATGCATTGTATATATTTTGTATATATACTCACGCCAGTGCACGGGATATATAAATATGGGCATGACCATCGACAGTTGCACGATGGTGATCTCGAAGGGATGAATCGCCGTCACTGACCAAGGGGTGGGCTGGAAGTACCGGTGGTGAATGCTGTGAAAGTGTTTGAACAGGAACCTGGAATGGAATGACCGATGGATCCAGTACGTCATGTAATCCTGCAAGTATAGACATATTTTTATTTTTAGTTTCGCCAGTTGTTTACGTCATATATTCGACACGGCGGAAACCCCATGAGTGCATAGTCTTTATTATTGCAAGACCACGGCTGTAGATAGTATGATTGCGTAACGAGCTACGAAAAAGTGGAAAACTGGCAACGGAAGTTCCTATCAAATATAGGGCAAATGTACGAAAAAGTTACGTCTATACGTCACTTGAATGCTGTATTTTAATTTAAATTTCAAAAATGTAAAAAAAGCTTATGTGGTAAAATTTAAGTAGATAGTTCTATTTGACATCCGTGAGGAGCGCTGCTAATAATTAACTTTTTTGTATCTGAGATAAGATCTCCCTTACGTCACTATTGAACATAATATGGTATAGGCCAACACGCAACCATACTATCTATAGCCGTGTTGCAAACATCCGGACGAGAATTTTTACTGGCGATTTGCCGGGCGTATGTTATAATCTGTAAACCTAACACTTTTCGATCGTAACGTCATTGTTTATTATTAGGTTCACCCACCTAAATAATCGTGCACACGCTGGTGTGGATTAGGAATTTTTGAGTCGATAATAAAACGACAGCCCGTTAGGATCGATTTTAAGCACGGATAAATAATAACATCTATTGTGTAAAATAGGTAATACTCCTAATTCTATTTATATCATCCAAACATTTTCAAATATAAACTATATTATGTTTACATGTTATAAACGATCGATTCCTTATACATTAGTATTGCAATACTCAGTACCGGATTTAGAACAGCCCTTTTAAATTTGCCGCCACTACCCACCAAAAAATGTAGTATTCATTACTAATATATTCATTTTATTATAAACATATTAGATTAGTAGTAATTATAAACAAAACAAATAATTATAAATTCTAGAAAGAAAGAAATTTAATATACATTTTAAATTTTTATTATATATTATCTAAAACATTTTATGACGAACTCTTTTAATTCGAAATCGTCAATTATATCCTTCATTTAGGACCCGGATTTTATAGCAAAATAAATCCTAAAAAACGCATTTTAAGTAACCAAAATAGCAAAAAAATCATTTATTAAATTTAAGTTTAAAAAAATAAATTTAAATTGCACATAAAATTAAGTTTAAAAAAATAAATTTAAATTGCACATAAAATTAAATTTAAAAAAAGGAATTGATGGTTATTTTTATAAAAACTGAGCCTATCCGGTTCTAATTCTTTTATATATATATATATATATAGAAAAACACATCAACCGATGTAATCGGTGTATATTTCATATAAACTAAATAATAACTAAATAAAAATGATACTGTTCAACATTAATGGTTTTTGTCATTTAGACAATTTGACAATAGAGTATTGTCCGATAACACTTTGTACTAACCGATAACACTTTTTTCCGTTATCCGATATTCTGATTTTTATTTTCTATATAAAATCGATAACCGATCTGATATTTTGTATTCCTGAACCGATATAAAAAACTTAAAAAACATAAAGTATAAGTTATAAGTATAAGTATTTGATATTTATTATTTTATTAATTGCATGTATTACGTACAAATTGATATACAACTGTATTATATTGATTTTACAGTGTAAAAAAAAATCTATACCCGACGATATACCGTGGATATCGATGAGTAGCGCACGCAAGGGAATGTTTTTTTAGGGGAGGGGGGTTATATAATAATTTTTTAAAGAGGAAAATTCTGTAGTATTCTATGCAGAAGCCAGAAATAATGGGTTAAAAGTTAAATAGTATTAGTATATAAGTACTAAATACTTAAATAGATATTATATAATCTATATAAACTTTTTAATTTATAAATTCAATACACATTATATTATGTTGTAACAGTCATGACTCCCATAGTATACTGATAAATGAAAATTTAGTTAAACGTAATTTAATAAAGGAAAACATTTCGGGAATGAGGGCTATGACCCCTTACCCCCCTCAGTTTTCACTTCTGGATATTTATATCGGGTACCGGTCTAAAAATCATTGCCGTTGAGCGCATTTTTCCTTGATTCCCGGCCTCGAATCCGTACCTAACTTCAGCAGTAGGCAAACGGGCATTTGTCAATTGCGTCGAAAATCACAGGTAAACAATGAATATATATAATATGGGACATAAAAAGGTATACATCAACTGCACCGTTCGATTCAAATGTAATAGTTTGATGTATGTTAATATTGTGCCAATTGATTCCTACAATATTATATAATATAAACATGTATAATACTATAGTTATATTTATTAATGGTAATATTATAATAGCTATTTATTTTAGAACTTACAGATTAAAAATTGCAGTATTGTACGTTTGGTAATAAATGGGTTTACGTTGTTATGCTCGTAGATTCGTAGGTACATTCGAAACCTTTATTTTTATCATATTACTTTATTATTTTAAAAATACTATACACGACAGCGTATAGACTGTAAACACCATTCAAATGACATTAAACAATTTTAATTTATTTAAACGGTTTTGTATTTTATTTAATCATTTTCGGGGCGATTGATATACATACTCATAATACCTATGTCTTTTCAGTTAGATAGTAAAAATGCTTCGGCGCAATTGATGGATACCTTTTTCATAGATGTATATTGTTAATATTTTACTGGCAGTGTCTCAAAATTGGCGTAATTGACGAACATCGAGGCAATCAAGTTGGCGGCCAATATTATTATTATTATAACGTTTAGCCCGTGCACTCACCTGCTGGACGAATATCACTGGCCACTGGAGTATCCACCACCACAACGGGTACTGGCCCAATCTCATGTACACCATGCTGTATCCACCGCAAGTGACGTGCGTGGCTATCACAGCAGACACTGCGTTCGTCACCATCAGCCCGATGCAACCCCATTTTATCTGGTCCCACACGAGCTGCCGGGGCAGGTGGCGTCTCGGCTGGCACTTCCACTCGGCTTCCTTGCCGCGGCCGTTGACGTAGTACTTCCACTGCAATTCATTTCAATTCAATGCAATACTCGAACGTAATGTAAGGTACAGGTAACAAAATCGAAGCACAACACGCGCGGATCCATGATCTCAGTATGTGGTGGTGGGGTGGTGGTGGAAGAGCGAATAAACAAAAATAGAAATTAATACATTTTTACGGAATTTTTTTTTATTTTTTTATTTCAACACAATTCCAAATATTAAATCTCAAATCATGTGTTAAAAATGTTTTATTTATTGATTTATTTATTTATTTATTCAATGATTAAACGGGCAAATAATCACTCAATTACTTATTATTAAAAGATAGATGAGTTTTTTTATTACATTTTTTTTTCTGTTGGACATTTATTCAAATAATATTTAATAAAACGAGTATCATAAAGTAAATGCAGTACACGAGTAGTCAAATAAAATGTCCGCGCGTGTACAATGGACCGGTTTGTTTTTCCCCAGGAATAATGGAAATGATCACCGTACGTTTTAGAGCAACGCGGAATGATATCGATGAATCTTACCGTGTAAATGTAAAATGAATGGTCATATAATTGATGTTATAACATACTTTTTTGTATTTTAAAATCAATGGTTTTTATGAAGTACAGATAAGAAAGCGTGCGTAACATTCCATGATTACTGGTAACCCACTATTAGTGAGTGGATAATTACGACTATACCTACCTATACTTATCATTGTTTTGTATTTTTCGTCTCCGACTGAACCCAAATGACGTTTTTGATTAAGGGAAATTTCTTAATTGTATGTAAAAAGTATTTTTCACTAGTATTTTGTCGTTTGTAAATGCAATTTTTATAAGAATAATTTTTTATATAAATATTAGAATAATTGAATTTTCGTGGATCCGTGCCTGAATTGGATTATATTATCGTGTAAGTACCGCATCAACAGCAGAAACCGTTTACACGATGTCGCAACGTAGGGACTGGTGAAAAATTATTGTAAACCGCCGGATATACGTCTAATCGATGTCCACTCCGAGACCATACGTACAATCATATAGTTAGTCCATAATAACAATAATAATAATATTATGTTAGTCGCACTAATCGATAATACATATGCGAAACAGTGTCGTTATAAACGGGTTCTACTGCAGTGCTATATAGTTGAAGAGGATTTACTCACGTCCAGTCGTCTAAGTAAAATCAAAAAAAAAAAAAAAAAGAAAACCCGAAACACTGACTTCTAAATAACCGCAAAATCCGAAGTATATGCCGTATCCGACGGCCATGGCCCAGAAACATTGCGTTTTGAATTCTTCGAACAACGACGTACACGAATGCTTCCTCGCATCGTGATATTTTTGGGTGTGCGCGATCACTGCCAACCAATCGCCTGGAAACCAAAACAGCACCAAACACCGATATAATACAACGATCAATACGGAATAACAATAAATCAACAACACGAAATTTAAATAGTAAAATATATTGTATGAACTACAAAATATGTTACAGTGCAACACTTCAACATGAAAAATTACATTCGTTTGTTTATACTGCACGTTACAGTTACCTACAGCTAATTGGGTCGTAGGCGGATAACCGTTGGCATCGCAAAACTTGTATTTGATCAGGAACATAACATGTTTTGGTATACGTCACAAATATAGCGACGAGTTTTAGACTTAATTATAACAGTGCCTGTTATGTATCTTCGCCTCAAACGGTCCCGTTTTATATACTTGAGTTTACGAGAAATATTTGTTTACATAACTATAATAGAAACCTGGGATACAACGAAAATCTGCAGTACTTTAATATTTGAATTGATTCTGTAAATCAATGATGGTCAAACATGCGGTCAATTTATGTGGCTCACGGCTACCAATATTATTTTATTTTTATTTTTCTTATATTTTTTTATTTTTAATTGAATCAACCGTTGGGTCTTCAGCAATGATTTTTCAGTTATCATTTGGGAGGGATAGACTGCACTTGTACCATCTTTTCTATAAAAAGAGAATTTCCATGTGCACAAATAGAAAAAGTAGTGTTGTTTAAGAATTGTTAAAATGTTGACTATATATTTGTTAAGTTACATATATTTTGTAGCTTAAGTAACATCAAAAAGGGTAAATTTAAAAATATCGTTGAATAACAAATGATATTAAAATATCAATATCGACATGTGTAACTTCACTTCCAGTGGAGTTAGTATGGGGCTGTATGTAGCATTCAGAACGAAGGCAGGGGAATTAGTTAATTTTGCAAAATGATGTTCGTGTTTGAACTGGGTTCGTACGGTATCGTGTAAGTTGGTCATGGTAATTTGAGCGCATGATGATAAATATAAATATATTAAATATATTAGAAAAACAATTTAAATTAATAAATATTATATTATTTAAAATATTATATATAAATTAATAATAAAATAATGCAAATGAATAAAATGGAAATACATAAATACACACTTAGAAATATAAAACACCCAAAATAACATTTACATTTTACATTAATTCAATTTTAATAGAGTCACATACACGTCTTACACAATTATATAAAGAAAAATAATTTTAATAATATTTCAACAAACTTATTTTAAAATAATAACTTATTTTTATACCTTTTTGATACTATTAAATAATAACCAAAGAATTTATACATTTTAGTATATGCATTCATGTCTAATAAAAACTAATTTTAAATAATCTCTCCTATTAAAATACATTTTTAATTTTGTCAAGACAATATAATATATGCTGACAAGTTTCTCATATGGCAAATTTTACGATAAATACGGTGATGGTAGAGGATATTTAAATAGATATTAACAAAAAATTTAAATAATAAGGAGCTTGTTATCTGAAGTAAAAAAATTAATATACATTACAAAGTGTACTTAAACAATAATTGTTAAATCAATTGTTACATTATATTTTATATTTCTTCACGGACTGTTTGAAAGTATGTAAAGTATACCCATGAACTTTCCAGAATAAAGTTGAGAGCATAAGTACTACTCAATGCAAACACCACTGATTATGAGAGAATAAAAAATGGCATTCTTGATTTATTTTACATAATAAAGACAGAAAATCGAGATACTTCAGTCCCTAAGAAGGTTTTGGTACCTGATTAGCGACCCTCTGACCGTTACGGCGGTGGTTGTCAACGGGCGGTCATCTGTGTGTACGCAGGACAAGACGTCGCACATGTTCTGAGGAAGGTATAATATTTTTATGGGCGTATATCGATTCCGCTGAAAAGGTCTTTTTACCTGTAAGAAACTTATCGATTGTGCTGGGCTATTGATTACGCCGAATACTTTTATAAATCGATTTCGCCGACAACGTGTGTAGGTACATGTGGCACCTCTATATTATACGCGCTTGTGCTGGGGTCTACAGGCTAGAAATTACACTATTACGAGTACCTATCACTTTATCTATAAAGAAACATAATAATATTGTCTCCGTAGACATTAATACGGATATCGCGACCCGTGTTGTTTTCTTAAGCCGAGTCCACACCAAATGTTTATTTGTCGGAAACAAGTGTTTTCGACATTGTTGTCGACAAAATTATAGAGTATGTTTTTAAAATATTATCGGCGACAAAATTTTGCTATCAACTGAGTTGCGGTAAACTTCAAAAGATGATTATCAACCTTGTCATCGACAATGTATCGGGAGGTTCAGATCAGTCGTTGTTGTTATTGACTTTTGATATTGCTATGAAATTGTATAATTTTGTGTTAAGTTGGTCAATGAGTTACTCACTTTAAATATTGTAATATACTTATTTGTTATTTCAAACATACCTACAAAAACACCATGGAGTTGTCAAGAGAAAAAGTATGTCAATTAATACATTTTTATTATGAATGCCAATGGATTTCAATAATTTTAAAACGACAGTAAGAAAAACTTCTGAAGAATTTTCTATTAAATTTTTAAGTATTTTGACCCAGCCAAATATTATTTATCAACAATTCTAAAAAAAATTTTTAAAAAAAATCGAATATTTCAAATGCTTATTAATAGCTTAAAAATGAATTGAAAAAAATGTGACTTAAAAGAAATGCCAATTTTAACAGCTGGTAAAAATGTCAAGTTACTGCGACTTATACTTTTTGAATAATAAAAAATATTTAAAATGTTTGAGGATAAATTGTTATTTTATGTGATTTCGTAAAAATTTCAATTTCAAATATTTACTTGCAAATTATCGTGATTTTGACGTATTTTATACAAAGTTGGAATTTATGGGCTTATAAAAAAATTTGTGCGGAACGATTTTCAATTTATTTTAATTAATTAACTTATATTGAACCTTACATTAAATTTACAGCCAATTTTTTTTATCGATATTTAAAAAAAAAAAAAAAAAACCAAAAAATTCGAAAATTTAAATTGTCTATAAATAGGTTAAAAAATTCAAAGTCTGTACCATGTATAGAAAACGCTAATAAAAACATTTGGTAAAAATTTCAAATATTTGCGATTTTTGGTTTTTGAGTTTGAGCGTTTAAAAAATGTATTTTGTCAAAACGTTTTGCGTAAAATTTTTCGTTTTTAAAAAACATATTATTATTATTACATTATATTATGTTAATTTTTTTATTCTTAGTAAATGTATACTCATTGCATCATTTTATAATTTATGTTCAATATAATAAAAATTTTTATTAATAAAATATTGTTTATACATACAAATTTAGATTTCTAACATTACTAAAAGGGCTTAAAGTTTGCAAAATATATAAAATTAAAGTAAGTCCCTAGAAAATAAAATAAATGTGTATATTGTATAATAATTAATAAAATAATATATACGGCATTTTGCACTGGGCCCCGAAAACCATCAGGCCGGCACAGAATATAGTATTAAATAGAATAGTTTGATAAAAACTTATTCTTGTATTATATAAAAATTATATTAATGTACAAAAACTGTACAAAAACTGTACAAAAACAAAATACATTTTTGGAGAGTAAGAGAAGCTGCCTCCTCGTGGTACTCTCTGGATAATGCTAAATGGCTTTATAAAACTAATTAACACAAATAAATAATTTAAATATAACAAATTTATTATTATGTTAATTTATTACTATATTAATTTAAAGTAAGTGTTTCTCAAAGTATGTATTATAAAAATTTGGTTGGAAAGTGCTATATAATATTCTTGGGAGAAAAGGGAAAGTAGTTTTAAAAAATTTGGGCGAAAAGAGACGTGGGTAAAAAGCGAAGGATCATTTTTGGGCGAACGGGATCTTGCCCATATTATACACATTAATCATATAATATACAATATACCATGTACAGCGTGACGGCATAGTGCCACGAAGTAAAAAAAGAATATATAAATCTTTTATAATAAATAAATAATATTAATATATACATGAAATATTAGTTTAATATAAGTATTTTAATATACTTTTAAATCGAAGATTTGTGTATAATATCATTGTGATGGAAAGAAAAGATTTACAGTTTAATAAAATTCATAATTGAAAATTATAATTGATCTAAAATGTAAAATAGTTATAGGTATTTACTGTTATTAAATATAATTGTATAATAATATGATATATTTATTTATTAATTTTACTTTAATAATTTGACGCTATTGTAACATATTATGTAAATCTATACAAATTTTATTTTAATCATATACATTACAATCATATATAATATACATTATATTATTGTTATCATCATACATTTTGTTATACATTATATTCTGTTCTTTCAAAACTTTTAATTCTATGAATTTTTTTGTGAATACATTTAATTTGTTATTATATGGGAATTAGTTTAAAATTTCAAATTAAAAATATATTTTGATGCTTATTTATAAATAGTTTGTTGAATTTTGAATAACACTATTCGTAACCCTTTGTTGTTCGTTCTGTTAATATACAAGAAGAAGCCCATATTTTCGAAAATGTTTTAAATATTATAAATATATATATGTGTTGGTGATTTATATGGTTGATACGTATATATGCATTTTTAACGAAATCGATAGCCGGCAGAATGAATACATAAAAATAATCAATAAATTATTATTTTTATACATGTATTATTACCAGTCAAATATATCTTTATTAAAACCAAGTGGTAGTTAACAACGAATAATGTCCGTAGAAAATTGAGGATAACAGTATTTTTGCGGGAAATTTGACAATTGATGGACCGCGGAAAGCAGATAGCAGTCAACATATTATCTTACTTCATTTTTTCTATAATTTTTATAACGAAAAAACAAAATTCATATTTTATTCGATTTATTAATCAGATTATGGTTATATCATAATGGATAATAGGATTTCTTTTAACACATTTTAATAGTTGTAGTTAATAGATAATAAAATAAAACACTTTCTTCAATTTTTTTTTATTTAAATCTTTCGGACTATAGACAATAGTCCATTAGAAACGTTCATGAAGTTGGCCCCCCCATGTTAACCAATTTTTTTCAAACCTGTGCCAATATTTTGCAAATAATTTGCAATAATTTGCAAATCTGGTTTTAGAATTTGCAAATTAATATTTAAACTGTGGGAAACATTTTTAAATGTGGGGGCCAACTTCATGTAGCCCCCCCCATGCTAACCAATTTTTTTCAAACCTGTGCCAATATTTTTCAAATAATTTGCAATAATTTGCAAATTATGCATAATTTTGCATATAATTCTTGTCACCTTGTTTGGTAAGAGAATCGTGTTTTTGCTTTATTATTTTTTCGAAAATACCTAAAGAGAAACAATATCCTTGCCAACAGCAATTGCTTTCAAAAATTGTATTTTGAATTAATGACTTT
>JAIPRK010002781.1:0-13134 GCA_025469195.1 Chaitophorus viminalis | reverse complement strand
ATTCATATACATATGTCAATTGGCACTTGAATAAAATAATGTAATTTGACCCATGATCAGGAACCAATCAAAATGTATTTTTATAATAATTAAAAATGAAACATTATGTCTTAATAATATATACAATTTAATAGTTGTAAGTTATACATAGAAAAAATTTATGCAGAATTACCGGTAAAATTCAAAATATTTATGAAATATGAACTTTTTAATAAATACAATATAATTGTTATCAACAATTGTTTAGCTATTTTATGCAGGCCTTACTACTTTTAATTTTTTATTTCTAATATATAATTTTTTTAGATTACAAAGTTTTTTTGTACTAAAAATAACATTAAAGTACCTACATAGAAATAATATGTTAAATGTTAACAGATAAAGAAAATTAAAATTATCAATTCGTTGAATATGAAAGGCAATGATTTAGTTTAATTATTTAAAAGCAAATTGTAAGTAGACTATATCCATAACATATAGGTTTTGATGTTGCTAATTATACACTTAAATTTAAAATTTCACAACTAATAAATATAAATAAATTATTTTAAATGTATGATTTTAACTAACTAAGTTTTCTAAAATTGTAAATTAAAATTTTCAAATGTTATAAATGTAAAAAATTACAAAAATGTTTTAAATTAACTACAAAGTATTTTACTGATAATTCAATAATCACTGATCAATATTTAAAATTATTTAAATTTTTATCAAAGATATAAATGCTATGTGTTAGATTATTAATAAGTAATAACTAATAAATTATCAGTGTTAAATTGGAATACTCACTTGCTTATATTAGAAATAAGTAAGTAAGTATATAATTAATAATATGTTCATATTTCCCATTTCTAGGTTTAAATTTATCTATAACATCATATTTAGTCATATATAATTCTCCTGGTGTTTTTATCATCTTTTTAATAATAAGTGAAGTACAAAATAATTTATTCATCAATAGATTTGTTGTATAATTGTTAAATAGTTCAATATGTTCAGGTTAAGTCAAACTACATATCTCAATTTTTTATTCAATAAAACTAGCTACTTTAAACCTTGATCAGTAATTAGTAACAAATTATTTGATTTAGATTAATTCAAATGAATGTTTACATTAAAAATTTTACGTTGATAGATTCGAATTACCTTGCGCGGCGCGCGTCCTTCACATTTTTTACATACCAATGGTTTGACTTTGAATACATTAATAATCTCATTTTTCTTCATACATAATTTTTCGGGGGTATCGTCATCTTCGATAGTTAATTCATTATAAAGAAAACCTAATTCATGAATTGGCACCCCAACCATCTTAGAATATTTCCGTTTCAGGCGGTTCATAGTAACAAATTTTTTAATTTTTATACATTTTGTGGGTTTCTCGCGGAAAAGTAAAACCAATAAAATGTACTCATTTGAAGATGCACCAGCATTTTGATCGCGTTCAGTCGTGTTTTGTGCAGGAGGCTGTGCAGCGGTATTTCTAATGGACGTGGATGGTTTTTCTTTGCCGGACATCTTTCTACAATCTAGTTACCTATCAAAATATATTTCAAGTTATTAAGTTTGAATATTAATTGTATGTATAGCAGATTATGTTTGAACATTACAACTACCAACAGTTTCGAACAATTTTAATTCGAGTAAATAAGTTTGAATACCCGTTTTGATTTTCACCAAAAGACTTCTGAAATATACGATTCCAAATGATTGAGTGAGGTTTGGCAATTAAATGTGACACTGCCGAGTGTCAACAAGCACGGAATTGTCTGGTAAGGCAAAATCACATGATTTATATTTATTTTAAATAGATATTGCTTAGAGATAAAGTAATTTTTGATAGCGGTAGCAAGGGGCGCGCGGAGTTTATCATGGTTACATAAACGCATTTACAGCACGCCTATGGTGGATTACCACCATAATATTTCGCCACGGGATATTTAAGAACCTGTAAGGTTGGTCACTCCGGTTCAGCGCTGTCTGGCATTCGACGGCCCAGAAGCGATCGTGAGCGACGGATCATCTTTTTGGGACCACGGTCTTAGATATTAGGTCCGACATTCCCCCCCCGCCAGCCCAGTATAGTGCGTCCACTTAAAATGACAAAAACATTGCCAATTATGACCACCTTATAGTAAAGCGCTGATGTTTAGACGTTTTCGAGGTTAGGAAATAAATATTAAATACAATTATAAAATACCGCTAAAATTCGTTTTAAAAATTATTGATGTATTAAATACTTTTAAAAATATACATATATATATTATATTATATTAAATCGAAAGTCGAAGCGTTCATTTTTTTTTTTAACGAGATAAAGTCTCTCGATCCACCCCACACGGCTGTAGATTGTATGGTCCACAGAAAATGAGAAAAGGTATTAAATAGAAGGGCCACTGCCATTGAAATATTTGATAGTAAACAGTTACAAGTGCTCTCATATGGTTGTCATAATAACCAACACAATTTAATCGATAGGTAGTTAACAATCGATATTTATGCGATATGTAATCGATTTTTCTGTACTATTCGTTTTCAAAATAATTTTTGGATCTTCGTTTGTATAAATAATAATGTACAACATTTTGACTCAGTAAAAATATTTATGCTTATTTTATAAAAAGTGTAAAAAATTTAGTCATTAAATAAGTTATATATTATTAGTCACATAACTATATAATAAAGAATTAAAATTGAACGTAGTTTATATTTATAAATTATAAATTATTTAATAAATTTATTATCATACATAGTTAATGTTTTATCTATACAAAGCAATCATTTTTTTTTTAATGTTTTTTATAGTAAATATTTGCTGACAATCTTATAGTATCTTATTTTACAAGTATTTTACCTCTATTTAAAGTACGTTCAATATGATTTGTAAATGAATAAATTAAAATATTACTCATAGTATTTACAAAAATATGAGACGAATCATGTTTTTTACAGGTTAAACTATGAATAGGAACAATTTTCTTAATAATATTTTTAAAAAATTCACAACCACTTTTTTATATGCAAAATTATGAAAATTTTAATTAAAAACCGTATAAATTAATAACATTTTTATCAGGTAAAAATAAGTTACACAAAGAATAATTTCGTTGTATTATGAAATATTTATCTAAAATGACGTCAGATGAAAGTTTTGGTATAAATAAACAGCAGTTCTTAGTTAACTTCTTTATTTTTTTAATTACCCAGCCAGCTCTACTACCAGACGTTACACGAGGATTAGAATTAGGTATTTCAAGAGCTGGAATTTCAATTTCAATATTCTTCTCAATTGGGTTTTGAATATGATCTTCCGAAGTTACTTCATCAAATAAGAAATTTTTAAAATTATCCAGTGTACCATAGCAATAATCATTTTCACTGTTTGATCCTACTGAATGGTTTGAAGCAAAGTTGTTTATTAAGAAATAAAATTTGCTAGTGTTGGTTTTATATTTTTGACTCCATGACTACGAATGGAGCCAAAAAATATGCGTATTAATTCCTTTTATTATTTATATTTAATTATTGATCAAAGAAACATTTTTTTGTTTTTTGTAACATATTTTATTGAATTAAGAATGATCAATGATTTTTTCCAAAAATCCCAATTAGGTGAAATTGTTGTCACCGCACTTCTTAAAAATTTTTAGTCTTTTTTCATGCAGTTACTATTTCTACTATCAAAAAGCTTATCTACAAATAGACACAATTGCCCTGTACTTTATGCTGAATCATCAAGGCCCTTCACAACTTCATTTTCTGTTGAAATAAAAAAAAAATATATTATATAACATACATTAATTTTGTATTAACTTGAATACCAGAAAATTGATTATGCTACAAACCTTTATTCATCTCAGCAAATCTTTTCATAATAGCTTCAACACGTTGACTAAATACTTGACATGCATTAGCCACCTTCATTTTTTTTTAGTTTAGCCGGCTTTAGTCATTCACATGACTATCAGTTAATTTGGGTGTTAATCGATCTCCTTCTGTGCTTTGATTTTTGTCAAGTTTGTAAAATTGAATAATATGTTTTCAGGATGCTCTGTGTTTTTCTCCTTCATATTCAAAATCCAGATTTTTGAAAACTAAATTATTTCTAAGACCTTTCAACAAATGAGGCACATCGTATAAAGGAACAATATCATGGCCTGCAACTTCAAATCCTAATCCCATGTACTCTAATTGGTTTTTATTTTAATAAATTTCAGTAGTAGCTTTTTGTAGTGTTTTAGTATTTTTTCGTAGCTTGTTAATAGCAGCTACATTTGTTGGGGCTTGGTCGCAAACTGTTGAAATTACTATGATACCAGTTGATTGGACAGCTTCAATTACATCTTTAATAATTTCTGAAAGAATTATACTTGCCATTCCACTACTGGTATAGTAGAAAGCAACTGGTCGTTTAAATTTCTTTCGGCATCCTCTAACCATAAAAACTAATGCTGTGTCTGCTAAATTGATTAACAAATTACTTTTGTCGAGATTTTTAAAATAAATTATATTGCCTTCTTGTGCCGTAATATTGCAATGATGCTGTTAATGCGATCTTATCAAAGTGCAAAAGCGGTCTAACGGATTTCTAATTTTTTTAACAGCATTTTTTAAATTTTCAAAAATCCTTATGTTAATGCCGGTTTTAAATAGTATTTTTTTCAAAGTGTCCATGATATACTTGGTGTACCGTCAATTTATCATAAATAATTTACCGCGCTACAATTGACCGTAAACAATTGATCGCAAACCAATTGATCGCAATTGCAATTTACCGCACGATAATTGATCGCAAACTATATAGGTTATTTCAGGGTTATTTTAGCATTATCTTATCTAACATTATACTACATTATTATACTACACATTATACTATTTTATCAGTATTTTTACTATTTTTTCCCTAGATCACCATAAAACACTACGAAAATATATCAGTACTGACACAATCGTCAATCGGTATTGTAATGATGTGCATCATCCAATAATGTAACATTTCGTAAAGTAATATAAATAATATCTCTTTCATCACGCGCACAGAGAATACTATCCTAACAATAAAAACCCCGGGTAACGATGTACCGTTGCCCCTTTCAGTCGGTCAACCCTTGAAGGCCACCGCCTCGGTTCAAGACACGATACCGTTATATATTATATATAGGACACGTATGTAGATGACGACTGGACAGTCACACAGCGTCCCTCACAACACAGTCTCACAGTGTCCCACAGAGGACCAACAAATCTGAGATCGACTGCATGCGCAGCGATTATCAAAATTCTTGGTAGCAAGTCGCCAGTGTAGACACACGGACTTAGCAGCCTATTAACATTTTATTACAATAAAAATAATTTTCTCACATATTATATATCAAGTATTTCTCTGTGCGAGTGTGGAAGTGTTATTATATTCGTACATCTAAATCAGTGTCTGTGTCAATTATTAATATACACCCCAACTCCAAGACTATTACAGTTGACTGTTGAGCGGCCAATCACTTGCGAATCAAGATCGACGCCGATCAAGGTAAGTGATTTTATATACGTAAACAACAACGCTACACAGTCACCCTGTTCGGCTCTCGAACTCACTTACCCCCAAAGTAATAACCTTAAATACAGATATTGGTCAGTTGGCACTATACATGTAAAACCACCACTCCACCGCCTTATTTTTGAGTTATTACAGTATATACTAATAACTTACACTCTTATCTTTAGTACATAGAATATGGCTTTAGAGTACGTATTAAGCGAAAAAAATAAGTATATGCTTATTTATCAAGGTTTTTTACACGTAAAAGAATGAGAACATGACAATAAAACATACTGGAAATGTTCTGAATACAAAAAAATTCACTGTAAAGGTCGTTTACACGTAGTAGACGACAAAATTACTAAATGTATTGAACATAACAATCACGTTCTAAATGCAGCAAAAATCGAAGCGAAAAAAGTTATTTCAACTTTAAAGAAAAATGCATCACAAACAACTCTCAGCACACATTCAGTTTTAGGAAACGCAGTTATGCAGGTAATTCATATTTTAGTTACATATAGAAATGGAAAAAATTATTAATTATTCAAATTAAAGTAAATTAGGTAACTAGTGCAGTTTCCGCAGAAATGTTGAGTGTTAATACATTGAAAAGGACAATTCAACGTGTACGCTAAAAGGAGGAAGCTGCATCAGCTAATCTAAGTAATTGAATTTATTATACCAGATCAATATAGATATAACTCCAATGGCGAATTATTTTTTAAAATTCGATAGCGGTCCTTTTGAATCACGTATTTTAATATTTTCAACTCAACAAAATTTAGATTTTATGAATGAATGTGATAATTGGTTTTGTGACGGAATGTTTACAGTGGCACCTTCCATTTTTGCTCCATTATATACTATACACGGGGTATGTTATTCCAACGTTATTCCTAGTGTTTACGTATTACTGCCAGAAAAAAAAGAAAAAACTTACCGTCATATGTTTGAAATTTTAAAATCACTGAAGTCAAATTTAAATCCAAAAAGTATTATGATAGATTATGAAAGAGCAGCTTTAAATGCAATCGAAACGGAGTTTTGTGATACCGAGGTAAAAGGTTGTTTCTTTCATATGTCGCAATGCATTTGGTGTCATGTCCAAGAATTGGGCCTACAGACAACTTATTGAAATGATCCGGAGTTTTCATTACGAATTCGAATGCTACCAGCATTAGCTTTTATTCCAGAAGCAGATGTAATAAAATGTTATAATGCATCACTAGTTACAAATTATTACACAGATAATGAAGATCTACTGGCACCGCTGTTAGATTATTTCGAAAATACATGGGTAGGAAAATTAGATAGGAAAGGGAAAAGAAAGCCGCTAAAGTATGCAATCACATTATGGAACTGTTTTTCGAGAGTAATCCAAGATTTGGCTACCACAAATAATGCTATAGAAGGGTAGCACAATTGTTTCACATCACTTATAAACAGTATGCATCCTTGAATTTGGCGATTTATAGATGCATTAAAAAAAAAGAGAACATTAATAGATTCAAAATCAAACAATGTGTTGGGGGCAACGAGCCACCCAAAAAAAAAAAGTTTACCAAGATAGAGCAGCTAAAATAAAAAATGTTTGTACCAATTATAACAATAATACAAATATTGAAGACTATCTTCGTGGCATTGCATACAATTTTCAATTGCAAATTTAATATTTAGTGTTTTTCATTATTATATACCTACCTTGATGATTTATTATAATATTATATTTATTTATTTTTTATATTCAATTAAATGTACCCACAAATATTATCTATTTATATAAAAAAAAATATTGCAGATTATAATTTTAAAAGTTAAATTTTTCTTATTTTTATATACTGAACAACATTTTTTAAACATTTTTAATCTAAGACGAAAAATATATTTTTAACCATACATGTAACCAGAGTTGTGCCAAATTTATGAAAATTAAATATTTATTCAAAATATTTTTATATTATTGAAAATGTTATCTTTCGATCAATTGATATGCGATAAATTGCAATTGCGATCAATTGGCTTGCGATCAATAATTTGCGGTAAATTATCGTGTGGTAAATTGTTTACGATCAATTGACGTGTATCCGATACACTTGCGTGATGGAAGAGCAAACACTTTAGAAAGCATTCTATAAGCTTTACCACTCTGCTTATAAATGACAATGCAAAAACTTTATCATCTACAGTAAAACGCCTACCTCGAAATTTTTGTGGTTGCATGCGCATTTGTGATTTAATAAAATCCAATGTAAATGAATTTAGTCTGTTCAGTGACTTAGAATTACTATTCAAATACTTCTTTGCTTTTTGAATTCGATTCTTAGTACTGGCATAACGTTGACTAAACATTAAATTATTTTGTTTGTACCTCATGGCGATACTATACAGTAAACTTTTTCTAGGCGTCAAGTCTGTTTTTCGACGAATATTGATTTCTTTTAAAGTGCCTTAAAATAGTCTTTTTGGAAGTAAATGTCGTGTTAGACCAGCTGAAAAAAAAAAAAAATTGAAAATAATTTATTAAAGTGGTAATACATTTTCACTTTATTTTTGTTTATCTTACGTATAGCTCATTAATTTACCTTTGTTTAATTTAGGTTCAGAAGGCATTAGATGAATAGTATTTTCACAAAAGGTCTCAGTTACAATATCAATGGATATGTCAGCATTATCTTCTAAATTATAATCTATAGTAAAATAATATTAAGATTCAATAAATTATAAAATACAATTATTTAATTAGTTAATAGTTATTAGATCATTTAACTCGATTTAATTTTAATTACATCATTAATACAATTAATTTTAAGTAATTTACCTATGTTTAAATCAGCATTCATATCAGAATATATTGTACAATTTTTAGATCTTGTAGGCATTTGACAGCTAGTATCTTTATCAAAGTCAACAGTTACAATATCAAAAGACACATCCATTTAATTTTCCAAATTATATTCTATATTAAATTATTATTGTGATTAATTAAAATAGTGAACAATATTAAACATGATTATTAATAGAACATAATATAACTTAGTATCAAATCAACTAGATTAGCCATTAGCTTTAGTAAATATGCATGTATGATGTATCTAAATGTAACAATACGTTGGTTTTAGTAGTTAAATTACACATTTAAAAAAGAACCGAATGGGCCCCTCCAACTCTCCTCAGATATCCGCCTATAGGAGTGGACCTCATTCGTAGGATAGGTCATTACAATGAATTTATCAACAATTATAAACAAAAAAATAAAAATTTAATAAATCGAATATTTCAAATGCCTATATAAGTTGCTTAAAAATCAGTATAATATTTTGAAAAAAAATTACTTAAATCCCAAAGAAGCTTTTTTCGTTAATAATAATAATTTTTAGATTATATAAAAATAAAATTAAAGGCGTATCCATTTTATGACATATAATTTTGTAAATATTGAAATTGAAATCTTATCTGGTAATTCCAAAGTAGTTACTGATGTTGATATGAGATTCTTAAACCCAGGACTTTTTAGTTGGGCGCAAAATGTAACTATGTTTTCCATTTTTTTTTTTTTTTTTTTTGTTTTTTTTTTTGAAATCCCAGCTATGTCTTATGACAATACAAACTTTGTTTTTTCAAATGGGAATTCCATATTTTTCACATTAAATAATATTAAGCTAATTTTTCTGGAATTTTTGGTATAACGTAATCAAATTTCGGACAAGTATTTTCGGAATTTTTCAAATTTAAAATTCTGTGTGAAGGTGTTAAATCAGTTAGGTACCTACATATACAATGCACCTATATCAATTAGGTATCGTTTAGCTATACATATGTAGCATTGATGATGATCAAAGCCCAATGATAATTAATTTATTATTAATAATACTTATACGACTGCAGATAGCAGATATCTGTTGCATTATAAGATTCAATGTATACGTATATGTATGGCATCATAACATATTTACATATTATATCCAATAATTAATAATATATGTATATATGTTATTTCTTCTCATCACACAACTACTAATAAGTGCTTATATTCAATTTGCAATCTCAAATTAGCAGCAAATAGCGCTGACAAATAACATTACAACATTACGTATTATAGAAATATTTCCGTAATATTAAAATTAAAATAACTCAAAAACTACTCGTTGGAATTTTGATTTTGATACATCAAAGTCTACAGAAAAATAATCCCATACACAGTTGTACAGCATTGAAAAAAAAATATTCCCATTGGCCATTTGAAAAACAAAAGTTTGTATCGCCACAGACCATAATTAAGGAGGTATATATAAAAAAAAAAAATAAAAATAGCTAAGAACATAGTTTATGAGATGATATGAAGATCAAAAAATAAAAAAAAATAAAATTTTGGTATTTTTACGACCAAAATGGAGGTGAGCATCCTAAACGAATCACCCTGTATAATAACAAAATGTATATAAAACGTCAAAACCTTCATAGTTAACACCTCTGCTCTGCTACGAGTACATTTTCACATTATTAAACGTACAGTTATTGCTTATGAACTATGAACAATAATACATTATTTATAATAATATAGATATTAGATATTATTATAGTAATAACTAGGGTCAGGATTTAAATGCACTAAAAAACCAGACAAAAAATGCATTTTACCACAAAAATGACCTTAAAATGCCGTAAATTTATTTTTATTCAATCACGAAATGACTGATTATTATTTGAACGTGTGTTATTTGATTAAATACGGGTGACATTTCACAGTCAATAATAAATTAAGATAAGATAAAAACTGAATGGAAAAATAAATATTGAAAATGTGTATGAAAAAACTGGATAAACTTACTTAAATATTAAGAAAATAATTTATCATTAGATACCCAATATTTTGAATAGGTTAAATTTTATTGTATATTGAACAAATATGCATTAAAAACCAATAAAATGACCAATTATAAAAAAATTTAAAAAATTCAAATATTTTAAATGGTTATAGGTGGCTTAAAAATCAATATAATATTTTAAAAATAATATGATATAGAAGAAATGCCTATCTTAAAAATTGGTTAAAATTTCAAGTTTCTGCGACTGATACTTTTTGAATTATAATAAATATTTAAAATCATTTGACGATAAATCGCTATTTTATGCAATTTCGTAAAAATTTTTATTTCAGACGGTCATTAAATTTTTTTCTTTTAAGTCCGGTAGAATTTTTTTTATACATTTTAGAAGATTAGCTTATGGAAACCTAGTGTTAAAATTTTGAACCTTCAGTATAAACAGAATAAATTTTATAAATTTTCAACTACAAAATAACTTGCAAATTATCGCCATTTTAACATATTTTATACAAATTTTAGCTTTATGGGCTTATAAAAAAAATTTGAGTAAAACGATCTCCGATATCTTTTAGTTATAATTAGTATAACTTATAATTAATCCTTTAATACATTTTCAAGAGTTTTCAGACAGCCAAATAAATTTTATTTTAATATTTCAAAAAAAAAATTACAAAAATCGAAAATTTAAATTGTCTATAAATAAGTCAAAATATGTCAAAATACTTTGAAAACTTAAGTATGTATAGAGAATGCCAATATAAAGATTTGGTGAAAATTTCAAGTTGTTACGGTTTTTCGTTTTTGAGTTAGAGCAAATTTCAAAAACCGATGTCATTTGTCAGTCTAGAATATTATACATTATATTATATTTTACATGTAATTTTATATAAATATTCGCTGTTCAAACGCTTATAAAATAAATTTGTGCTTATGGATTTTGATGATTTTTGAATGATAATAAAAAAAACTTGTGTGAAATCTGCTATTAAATTTTCAAGTATTTTTTATGAGTCAAATTTTTTTATCAACGATTATAAAAAAAAAAATGTAAAAAAATCGAATATTTTAAATGCCTATAAGTGGCTTAAAAATCAATATAATATTTTGAAAACAATATGACATAGAAGAAATGTCTATCTTAACAACTGGTAAAAATTTTCCAGTTTTTGCGACTGATACTTTTTGAATTATAACAAATATTTAAAATCATTTGACAATAAATCGCTATTTTATGCAATTTCTTAAAAATTAAAATTTCAAATGGTCATAAAGTTTTTTTCTCTAAGTCCGGTAGAAATTTTTTTAAAGATTTTTGAAGAGTAGCTTATGGTTAACGTAGTGTTAAAATTTTGAACCTTAAGTATGAACAGAATAAATTTTTTAAATTTTCAACTACAAAATAACTTGCAAATTATCGTGATTTCGACACATTTTATACAAATTTGAGCTTTATGGGCTTATAAAAAAAATTCGAGTGAAACGATCTCCGATATTTTTTAGTTAGGTTAATTTTAATTTATTATTAACCTTGTATTAAATTTTAAGAGTTTCCGGTCAGCCGATGAAATTTTATAGGTGTTTCAAAAAAAAAATTTTTTTACAAAAATCGAAAATTTAAATTGTCTATAAATAAGTCAAAATATGTCAAAACACTTTGTAAAATTTAACCATATATAGAAAATGCCAATATAAAGATTTGATGAAAATTTGAAGTTGTTATGGTTTTTCGTTTTTGAGTTAGAGCATTTAAAAAAATGTATTTTGTAAAAACGTGATTTTGGGTAAAATTTCCCGTTTTTTTGTAAATTTTTTATCGTTTTTTTCAATTTTTTTAAAAAGTAATGAAAAAGTTGAATTTTTGACTTGTCTAAGTACCATTAACATTTACTTTCCTTTCAGAAAATTTGCTGTTTAAACAAATCGAAGCATTTTTACTGCCAAAAAAGGTGTCGTTAGACACATCAAAAAAAAAAAAAAAACACACATCATTGTAAAACCAATAGATTCCATCACTCCGTTCAGAATCTAAAAATATGCAATTTGTATTGAAATCCGGGCCCTAGTTATAACCAATAGAGCACATGATTTTTATTTAAATACGATAGCAGAACTCACTGGGGCAACATTTTGCTATTGATGTGTAAAACAAATATATGATACATTATTATTATAGCTACAGATTACAGATGTAAGTGTCCATATTTTCTTGTTTATTTCTAGCAATGTGGAAATATCGACTTTGACAGTTTTTTTCTTTCGTTGCTATTCGTTATTCCTACAGTCTTATTTGCATAGGTACATTGAACATTATTTTAAGTATTTTATTATATTGTTAGTCGTGGTTTACAAAATAACAAATACACAGTGCCGTATAAGTACATTGATATAAAACAGTCTCAAGTAGGCACATAATATGTAATACATAAAATACAAATAATCCTAGATAATATCGATTTGTGGAAAAATTTGACCATTTGTAATTCATCGTTTGGGCTACAGAAAAATATATATTTTTATCTTTCGTCAGATTAAACTATCTCGTTTTTTACAATGCTTAAAAAAATGTATATTCTTATCTGCTATTTTTTAATAATAATAATAATAATAATAATAATATTTATTGGCCAGAAATTACAATTAATTATACAATGATTATATAAATAACATAGGTAAATGGCCCATCTCACCACTGAGGATAACCTCTTATCGGTGATGATGGAGTACTAGGTATTAAAAATAAGTATAATTTTATAAATTTTATAATATTTT
>JAIPRK010002780.1:0-13141 GCA_025469195.1 Chaitophorus viminalis | reverse complement strand
TATAAATGCTAATCTATGAATTTTAATACTTAGTAAATTTTTTTTTAATACATATTATAATATTATAAAACGATTTTTAAAATACTTTCAAAACTACAATTAGCACAGCGAGTCGATGGGAAGAGTCTGACGGGTCGCCACCGGCTCGCTGGTTAACATAAGGAGACATAATGTAGCATTGTAAATTTAGTTTTAACTTTTAATTAAAAAAGATGCCTATTACAGAAAAGAAAATTAAGTTAATATTATCCTATAGAAGAATGATAACATAAAAATTTATTGACCTTAAGTTTTTTATTTGTTATGGTTCTTGTCTCTGCCTTTATTGCATATGAACTTGATCCAAAAAACGTATCAATTTTTCTCACTTTATTATCTTTACTCGTATTAGATATTAAAAATATAAATAAAATAAAAACCATCTTTTTTATAAAACACGACGAATAAACGTTGACGCACACAACACTTAAATAGTCAAATACACTGGTATCTTATTATTCTTATTCAGTAGACACTGTGTACTGTGTAGTGGCCAGTGGGTACGCGTTTACATATCGAATATAAACATAAGTAATTCAAAAATAACGGTCATGTAATAATCTGATAACATTTTCGAAATGTTTTAAAAATAAAACACAATTATAATCTGTTGAATTATAACAAATATACAATCATAGGAATTAGGATTATCTATATATTGTAATAATCTGATTCCAATATTATTATTAATTTATGTTTAAAAATAGACTGTATGTCAAGCGTTGCATTTAGACACATTGATACGTCCTGTTGCACCCGTATAAAATATTAAAATTATTATATCAGTATTTATAACGGTGAAAACTTAAAACACAAATTCTTGAAAATACGAAAGTATTTCCATAAATTAAAAACGATTAAAAAGCATATTTCATAAATTCTTTGATGTAGCTCATTTAAAAATAAAGTTTTATTGACTATATTATATCGTACATATTTTTCAGTAGGGGGGAGGGCTGGCGAAGGAGCTGAACTGTTTTCTAGGGGTGCTAGAGCCCCACCGTGCCTCCCCTTGATGCCGTGGCTGCCATTAACCAAACGAAAAACTCGTTAAAATTTAACATATTGACAGTTATCTGACAGATCTATTACAAAAATATCCAATGACTGACAAATATATTATCACAGGTATCAATTATCGTCGTTGGACAACTATCCATAATTATAAGACATTTCCCAGTCTCAATTACAAAAGTCTATATTTAAAATGTTTAAGCACTATCAAATCTGGATTTTAACGTTACATCCGCTACTCGTTTACAAAATCGTCTTAAGTGTTCCATTATTACAATCGTAGTAATTCTACTGCATAATAAATCCAGAAATATGTATTCCTTAAATAGATCATTACATTACATTGTAAACTTCTAACTTGTAGAAGGGCAATAATTCAAAACGTGTTATTGCCAACAATTTAATATTTTGAAATTGTTGTGTAAAAAAACATGGGGAATTCCAATCTACCATAAAATTAAATTTATATCGATTATTCCTATAAAAAATCAATTTAATTTAAAATGTGATATTACCACTTTTTATATCAAGTCAAAACGTACTATAGCCTTGTGCTAATAAAAACTAAGTTGGCCCATGTTATCCATTTAGGACCACATTTCATATCATAACAAAACGATGTATTACCAGTTACCATTATTACTATTTTATAATATACTAGACTTCGTCTAGCTGGGGCTGCGCCTCAGATCCCCCCTTCCGATCTGGGTGTTTGTTATCCCGCCTACTGCGGGAAAACGGGTCACTGATGGTGGATGTTTGTCATCGTGCTTACAGCGCAAAGATGGGTCACAGGAAGTCTGGTTATTTGACGTCTGTCGTTCAGTCCCAGTTTGAAAATCACAAATTTGGTACCTATTAAAAAAAGTTTTAATGTCTAGCGGTTGGTCGATTCATGTGGAATTGATAGGTGTTATGGACATTTCAATCCAAGAGAATACCATTGTTTAGTGAGTAGTTCGGTCAGGTAGGCAATCCGATTGCGTCGAATCACGGACTCAGTCACTATGCCCTATGCGTATGTCCGGTTCTTTTAACTGTACAGACATCGGGAGAGTAAAATATGAGTTTTAACGTCTAGCCGTCAGTCGTTTAGGATGATAATCGATGGCCGTTAACGTTATATACTTGATATAAAGGAAAATAATTATAATATCTAAATGAATTTCTGTGTAGAAGAACAGTGTTGTAGCTCAAATCAGCCAGCCTGGTAAGCAATCCGACTGCGTCGAATCGCGGACTCAGTCACTGTGCCTCACGCGTATGTCCGGTTCTTTTAATTGTACCAAAATCGGCAAGTACAAAATATGAGTTGTAATGTCAGTCGTTTAGAGTGCACATCGATTACAGATAATGCTATATACTTACTTTATGTAAGTAAGTATAGTAAGTGAATTTCGTATAAGAGAAAAGCGGTATTGTGAGAATAAGCCAGCAAGGTAGAAAATCTGACTTCGTCGGATCACGGACCCGGTCACTGGGGCCCACACGTATGTCCGGTTCTTTTAACCATACCGAAATCGGCAAGATCGAAATATGGATTGTAGTGTCTAGCTGTGAGTCGTTTAGGATACAAATCTATAGCAGTTGACGCAATTAGTTGATTCCAAGTCCGGAGTGTGCATGTTAGTCTAAGAGAATAGCTCTGTTGTGCAAGATGGTTAGTTATAAGAACTTGAAAGTTATTGCATTAGAAGATATAGTAAAAATAAAAAATTCAAATAATGCACATTATCACCAGCATATAATTTTAATAGCATTGTATTATATATCAGTAGAGACGAACGCTAGATGGTAACCCCCTCCCCAAAGCTCAGCAACCAAAAATAAATTATATAACAAAAAAAAAAAAGTTGAATAAATACAAAAAAAATGTTCAGTGACCGTGTAAATTAATTGAATATTGGTTTCGAAACCAAGACCACTCTACCTATCTACACCAACGCCTTTACTTTCCTCTCTAACGATCGAGTTGGTATTAAGGGTCTGAAATCAAGCAATTAAGAAATTTTGGTATAGAGACAAATTTTGAATAATTATGGTTTAACCAACATTATTTGTTGAATATAATCATTATAAATTAATAGAAATATAATAAATACAATGTTAAACACACACAATTTCTGTTTAAAAAGAAAATATTAATTGTTATTATAAATATTATATATTAATTTAAGTGCACTATGTGTGTAGGTTATAACGCTTGATTTTTTCTAACAAATATATAAACACATTCATTGGTATTTCAATATATATAAATACATTGTTTAGGGTGATAAACATAATATATGCAATATAATAAAAACTTTTTTAAAATAAATTATAAATTTTACTGCAGTAATTTATAATGAAAATTATATATATCATATAACAGCTGTTTCAATGGATAAATATCTTCATATTATATTTTTTTATGTATTAAATACACTATACTGACAGTGGTACACTTTGGATATAATAATAAATATATTAACTGAAAATCTATAAGGTACACCATTTAAATCATTACCTGTGTTTTTATTGTATAGTTTAATATTCCAACTGCCATGATAGTCAATTGCTTTGACCGTTTTAATAAAACTTTAAACTAAAAATTAAAACTTTTAAACCATGTAGCTATCTGACTTATAAATGTCACTACTTCCAATTTTTAAACAGTATTAATAAAAAGTATAAAATTTCATAAGCCAACATTTTGAAATAGAATATAGAACATGCCTACAGTGCAATAGAATATACACAGCAAATAATAATAATAATAATAATAATAATAATAATAATAATAATAATAATAATAATAATAATAATAATAAGAATAATAATAATAAGTACTTCAGACATTGATATTAATGGTATACCAAGTAAATAAAATATATTGAAACATTTAATATTATATATATATAAGTTTCTAATGTGAATTTCATAAGATCTTGAGTTATCCTAATGTCCCATAGTTTTTCTTAGTGCAGTATCATAAGTCCTAAAAGCGTAGAATTTATTATAAATGCATTGTATGCATTGTAAAAATTTAATATATGTGTTTTGGAAATAAGTATAATTATATAAATGTAAAAGGTGCTATAATATATCCCTAGTGAACTGGAAAATACTGAAATTGTATAATGCATATATGAGATGATACAGGTGGTAAACATATGTCTCCATTTAAGTCATTATTGAGATCTAATAAATACTGTTGAATAGCATTAGTTTGAATAATTAATCAAATAAATATAACAAAAAAAAAAAAAAAAATTAAAAACTTGAAATGTCATATAATAAGGCTAAGACAGTATTAAAACAATGAATATAACGTTAAGTATTGAATAAATAAATAGTTAAAAAAATTATTAACAGTTTGAAAAGTTAAATTCTGTAACAATTACATTGAGGTACTATATGAAAATACACCAAGTATGCAATAAATCTAATATAATTCTATGAAATACTCATATAATATTTAATTAATATGACAATCCATAAAACAACTGTTTACATAATAATATAATACAATTTACTGATAGTACATCTCAAATGTAAAGTTAATATGAGATATTGGATTAGAAATCAATAAAATGATGGATATCAATTTAAATTATAGATGCCAGTTGAAAATTAAAAAAAAAAATTACCAATAATTTATTAATAAAAAATATTTAAAAAAATTACTTGCACAAACCAATTTAATATTAATATAGTATAGTAAAATCAAATGTATTGAAACACAACTATTGCAGTCAATCGTATTAATTGTAAATCTATAAGTACAACATTTAAACAAAATGTATTGGAACGAATCATTCTTCGAAACTTCAGTCATTGATACTAATTACACACCAAGTAAATAAAATATATTGGAACAATTAGTATTATAATGAGTTTCATTTGATTTTGTTTTAAAATAACCTATCATTAGTCCTTAAAAAGTTAATTTTTTTATAAATGCACTGTAAACCATTGTTTGTATTATATATAAGAATGTTATATAGGTTTATTATGTGTTTTAGAAATAAGTATAATTATATTTTAAAAGTAAAAGGTGCTATAATATATCCCTAGTGTAGTGGAAAACACTGAAATTGTATAATGTATATTATATGAGAAGATACAGGTGGTGTACAATGTACATATGCCATTTGTGTCATTGAGATCTAATAAATATTGTTGAACAGCATCAGTTAGAATAGGTAATGAATTTAATACATCTAATTACAAAACTTAACAAATTTAATCGAATGAAATGTCCAACATAGGACAAATATATTATTAAATTATTAAAATTTTATTATAAAATTAAGTATCGAATTGGAGATGAGAATGTAGCCAAATTCATGTACATGAATGGTAGATTGATGTAAAGAACACAATAACATAAGTTTTGCATAAAATTTACAGTGAAATATATTAAATTAATGATTAATAGTTTGAAAAGTGAAATTCTGTATCAATTACAATGAATTAGCATCTGTAAAAAAATTAAATTAAACAAAGTATATAAATCGGATAATTGATTAATTAGAACTCCAATAAAATATAATATTTACAATGACAGTCCATAATCTAACAGTTTACATACTATATGTATATCATTTACTGATAGTACATCTCTCAGATATAATGTACAAATGAGATGATAGTGAAAGAAAGAAAGTAATAAAATTATGATTTAATAATGTAACGTGCACATGAAATGCAATAGGTATTGCATATAATCCTGTAAATACCTGTACTAAATATCATGGAACAATTCATATCATAATTGTATGTTTGATTATTCTAATTTTGACTGTATAAATGCTACACACTTTTCAACCATGTACCAATAAGCCTATAAATTATTATAATATTAAAACTTATAAACACAGTAAACCGATATGATATGCTCACAAACTAAACCAATATTACCGTTTACTGTAATCAGAATACTGATTAAGCAATACTGCCTACATTCTTAAATACCTGTTTTTTTTTTTTTAAAAAAAAAATTAATAAAAATAACAAAACACTGACAGTACTAACTTCTCAGAACACTACTAAATACTAAATATGCATTCTGTCAAACGTTGCAGTATATTGCAGTACATGAATGATTGTAAATTTACTAACTTCATCGTAGTATAATAACTTAAGACCGACAACCGTATGCTAGGGACACGGATAAAGGAACAGTAGGCACTGGGAACAAAACAAAAACAATAATATATTAAATGCACAAAAATTTAGTTAACATGTTGACGACGACGGCGGGCACCATTGGTAGTGTAAATTTTATAGAAAAATATTTACTGGCCGTGTTCGTTTAGTAATAATATTTAATAATAAATAATTGAAAAATGTGTGACTTGGTAGCCGGGGAGACAAGGACTAACATTGTTGTAATTGTAATACCGAGAAAACGGGGGAAAAAAAAATTATACAACCAACGAAAATTCAAAACATTCGAATAATGATAAACGATAATGAAATAACACCGTGGTGACAGTTGAAAAAATGTCGAAAAAAAATGCAAAAATTTATAGATGCGGGCATTTGTCATCGATCAGTGGATCCCGGACCCGGTACCTATCGCATTGTAACCTACCTACCTATCCTATTGGCCTACTTAACCTATCGGTTAGTAATATTTATGAAATACGGGTTATTTAAACGCGTTAATATTGCTATGCCAGCGTAATACTGAACAGCAATATAGAATCTCCCGAAAACGCGTTTTCGAAAAACGGAAGCGAAAAAATTCGGAAAACGGTGTTAATAGTTGGTAAAGAGCATGTTTATAAGGGATCCGAAGAGAATGCACGGATCGGTACTATACAAATGGACGATTTCGGACGGAGGTCACGTGATCTTACTGTTTTATAGAAGAGGACAAGTCTATGTTTATTTACCTTTTAGCGTGTAATTAATTATTAGTAATAAACAGGGTTGGGATTTTATAGCACTTAAAATTGCATAAATATGCGCTAAAAATATGCAATAAAAACAACAAAATATGTAAAAAAAAAGAAAATTTATCTATTAATCAATAATTTTTTAATCACTTACAAATTATTATAGGTAGTTAAGTTATGAAATCATTTAGTCACTCTCACCACAATCCTGAAGGGTTCAACAAAATCAGCAGATAACAAAAATTAGAACCAAATACCCAAGTGCCGAATCACACAAAACGTTTTATCGGCGACCGAAAAAATCGGACGCGGCGAAACCACAAAAGGCAAGACCGTTCACCTATATATATTATTAAAACATGAGGGGATTTCTTATGACAGTTATATCTGAAGTTCTACCGGGCCGATTTTCACGATTTTTTTTTTAAACACAAGTATTTGGTGTGCAGATGAGCCATCTAATGATAAAAGTCAGAAAATGTACAGACCTAGATCGCCCGCAGAAATTTTTCTCAGGGAAGGGGGCTAGCAAAAAAACTGACGAACAATTTTGTATTACCTTAACCTTATCAGTTATCAGTCTTCTTAATCGCCCTCCAAGACTGCTATATAAAATGCAAATAAATGCAATAAATGCAAGTATTTGGTGTGTGGATTGTATTTACCCCAACCTGTATTTAGTCATGGTCAACTTTATGTTGCCATGTTCAGAGTCAAATCTTTTGAAAACTTAAAAATTCAAATAATACCAACTAACAAAAAAGATACAATGAATATAGTGTATAAAGAAATTCTATAATATCAATACACATGTTCATAAAAATTTTTGTTAGAGCATAATTAGAAGTTATAACTAAATTATATATTAAATATATTATATACATAAATAAAAATATTCAACTATCCAATTTTTTTTTACTGTAACCCGGCAGCGACGGGTAATTCAGCTTGTGCGTTTTATCGGTTGCCGAAAACCTAGTGAACTACATAATATACAAACAAAATTAAAAAGTGCGGGGATTGTTGTAAATTTAAAATTTTAACTATTGTTGGATTTATATTTTCTACGAAATGCATCTAATATTATTACCGTTAGATGGTGCTTTGACAAGTCAAAAATCAAACTTTTTCAATACTTTTTAAAAGCGTCGTTAAAAAAACCATAAAAATTTACGAAATAACGGGAAACTTTACGCAAAACTACGTTTTGACATAATACAGTAGTAGATTCTCGTTATGTCGAATCTCAAGGGGAACAAAAAAAAGGTCGAGATATTGAGTTTTATTAAAAAGTTAAAAAAAAATAATATAAATGTATATTGTATAATGTATGTGATTACGAACAATAATACGAATGCCTAAAATAATAATAATTAAAATACTTAAATGACTGAACAAATTATTTTTTTTTAAAAAAATCTGTCAATAAAGTTTGCTTAATATTACTTCTTTCTGCCACGACGTCTTCCAAATTTAATTTACGCTTCTTTACCATTTCACTACAAACGAACAAACGAACTACGAAAGACTACAAACGTGACTGCCAACGCGCTAAATCACAATCGCCATTTGCTATACTGCACAGTATATGCAATGTACTGCACAATTCCTGTTTTAACCGTAATAAAAATATTATTTGTGAACTCGAGATAACGAAAAACGGTTAATTTTATATCGAGTTATCGAGAGCAAAACACTATTTAGTGTAATAGTAGTTTCAAGGGGAATTCAAAGTAGTTTGAGATAACGAAAAATTCGAGATAGCGACGTTCGACATATTGAGAATCTACTGTTACATTTTTTTTAAATGCTCTAACTCAAAAACAAAAAACCGCAAACACCAAATTTTCACCAAATCTTTATATTGGCGTTTTCTTTGACAATTTAAATTTTCGATTTTTCTAAGTTTTTTTTTAAAAATATCTATAAAAAGAATTTGGCTGTCCGAAAACTCTTGAAAATTTAATATAAGGTTTAATATTAGTTATACTAATCGTATATAAAAAAAAACTTGAAAATCGTTTCAGTCAAATTTTTTTTATAAGCCTATAAAGTTCAAATTAGTATAAAATATGTTAAAATTTTGATAATTTTGTAGTTGAAAATTAATAAAAAAATTTCTGTTTATACTTAAGGTTCAAAATAATTTTAACAGTAGATTATCCATAAGTTATTCTTTACGAAATTATCGTAAGATTATATTATACCTAAATATTATCGCTGTAATTGTACGACGTTGCATCATCGTAATCGGTATATTTATTTAATCTCTACATTTACAATTTACTTGTTACTCAGAATTAATGTTAGAGCTTTTAGATTCTAATTCTAAGTTATTATAACTATTTCTAACATCACGAATGAATGCAATCAAAGATTCATAAACAAAAACAATTAATAATTTACTATGAATATTTTTTTATTGTGTACAAATAAACAGCCTAATGTTTAGAAATTTGAATTACATATGTATTATGCCTCCAAAAAATTTGTATCCACGGGCCTCAATGATCGTAGTTCCGCCACTGCACACACACACACATACACACACACATGATGTGATTGAGTGTATCAACATAATTGTTGTATCTTTGTTTAACTCCATTCTTGTAAAAAAAAAACAACTTAATTTTTCTAATAATTAATATTTAATAAAGTAATTATGTTTAATAACTCCAGTCTCCATTACAGCACTATTCATTTGCTCCACTACCTATCTATATATTAATGTTAAAAAATTTAAAATCAGTATTTAATACCTAATAATGATTATTTTACAATTTGAAATTCTAATGATAACAATTTCATGAGGTTTCTAATTTTTTTTTTAAGTACGGACTTGTGTACAATTTGCCATATTCTAGAAATTAGTTTTTATATTCCATTATAAATTTATTTTTATGTAAAATCGTTCATTTTAAATCATTCATACTACAGTTTAATTTGCTTACTTACTATGTATTTCATATCAACACTTCAATTTTTTTTTTTTTTTTTCATTAACTATTAGCGTAAGACTATGACATCTCAACAATTATTATAATATGCATTTTATGCAATTGAGTAATGATAATAATATTATATTATTATTTTTACAGTATAAAAATAATATTATAAAAAATAATGTTATTATAACAACATAACTAGGGTTTTTACATAATATTATTTGAAAAAATATAATACAATATAATTGTTATTATAATATAATAATTACAATATTTGTTATATACGATGTTATAAATATTATTTAATAAATGTAATAATTAAGTTATTATAATATTTATCATATAGAATGTTTATAATTAGGGCTGTGAATTTATAGGAAAGTGCATTTTTTTTTGGTGATTGTAAAACATAGCTTTGTAAGTACATAATCTGAATTATGTAACTAAGAATCCATCTATGAAACTTTTGTGTTGCATATTTTTGCATTTTTTGACGTTATTAATTTTTTAGGTCATTTTTTTGCATTTTCGGGTCATATTATTTTGCTTTTTTAGTTCATTTTCTAGTATTTTTAATCAAATGCTATGAATTGACTTGTTTGAAAACATTTATTTTAATTTTACACAGGCTGTATATTATGTCAAATTTATATTTGAATAGCATAACTTAATGCAAATGTAAATTCAAATTCAATCAACATTTTTATTTTTTTTATTAAATAAACACTTTTTTGTACTTATGTATAATATTAATATAAATATAAATAATAAATATGAATTGTATACTATAACTTTTGGCATTTTATATTTCTTTTTCTTTTTGCATTTTAAGTGCATATTCTATTGCATTTTTTTGATATTTTAAATGCATTTTTTAAGGTTTTTTAGTGCATTAAATTCACAGCCCTGTTTATAATATTATTTAACAAGTATAATAATAAGGTTTCTATAATAAACTTATTACAATACATAATATTAATATTTTGTAATTTTGAATTTACCTATATATTGTTTTGAATATCATTTATAAAATTAAATAATTAATAAGTTAGTGTTACTATAAGTATAATTAAGTATACTATTAACTCATACAATACTTGCAAAGAATTATGCTATAATCAGTTGGGTATTAGCCAAAAATTCATTTTTAGTTGGTGTGGTGGACCGTTTTAAAGCTTTACTAATAACCAGGACTGTGAATTTAATGCACTAAAAAACCTTACAAAAATCATTTAAAATATCAAAAAAATGCAATAACATATGCACTTAAAATGCAAAAAAAAGGAATATAAAATACCAAAAATTATAGTATAAATTCATATTTATTATTTATATTTATATAAATATTATACATTAGAACAAAAGTGTTTATTTAATAATAAAAATAATAAAAATATTGATTGAATTTGAATTTACATTTGCATTAAGTTAATGCTATTCAAATATAAATTTGACGTAATATACAGCCTGTGTAAAATAAAAATAAATGTTTTCAAACAAGTCAATTCATGGCATTTGATTAAAAATACTAGAAAATGAACTAAAAAAGCAAAATAATATGACCCAAAAATGCAAAAAAATGACCTAAAAAATTAATAACGTTAAAAAATGCAAAAATATGCAAAATAAAAGTTTCATAGATGGATTCGTAGTTATATAATTCAAACTATGTACTTAAAAAGCTATGTTTTACAATCATAAAAAATAAATGCACTTTCTTATAAATTTACAGCTCTACTAATAACTATAATATTTAACATTTACAAACAAATTTGTATATTAGTGCTATAGAGTTGATTACATACGTAAAATACTGATGCATCCGATCAACTACCCCTACTCACATTCCTATCAGTCACATCTGCATTAGATGTGATCAAAACAATCAAAACAATCGATTTTTCATTAATCGTCAAAAATAAAAACAATTTTCTATATTTTAATACTATATTCAATTATTATTTATAATATTATTATGTACAAATGTATTACATTAATTAATAAAGAGTAATTCATTTTTGTGGGAAAATACAGTGGCGTAATTTGGTCATGTATGTGGGGGTGGAAGAAAGTTTTACATTTTACCTATTACCCCCTCCCCCTGCCACTAAAAAAAGTATTTATTATAAGCACCTTTCAGTGTAATATATTTATGTGCGCATTGGAAACATGCAATCATAGTATTTCATAAAATTACAAATTACAAAATATTCAAATTTACAAATACTAAATAGCTATAATACTTTATTGGTATCTTCAGAACAAAATATTGTATGTAAGTAATAAGTATGACAAAATAAACAAAAATTCGAAGAAAATAAAATAAAAATTGATCTAAATAGTAAATACTTACATTATCACGATTTTGTTTTTTGAAATAAGAAAAAAGTGTATTTTTCGTATTTTCATATATTTTCTTTTCTCTTCCATATTTAGAATTTTAAAAATAAATGAGAGACGAGTAAATAATAAATATTAAAATAACAAAACTCTGATTAAAATTTCATAAGAATGACAAATGTAGTATTATAACATCGAAATATGAATTATACGTAACAGTTAAAAGAAACTGTCGATTGCTGAATGCATGAATATTAAATGCTGATTGCTGATTGTGAGTGTGACGACGAAATTACTCGACATCACAAAAATTCCGATAACGAGTAGAAATTGATAAGTTATTTTTAGTTCAATTGGACATTATAGTCTTTTATCTAGATAAAATAAACGGATAATCGTCGAGTGTCGTTGATCCACGATAAAATAATGACCGCTCGCCGCTCGGTGGTTTATTTTTGTACCACTAACATAATGTGCCATAATACGAAGTATTTATGTACAACTAACATAGGGGATTTATGTGTTTTTGTATTATTTATATAAAATATAGACTATTTATGACAATATTTTAGATAAATAAATACATAAATGTAGTTAACCAGTCTTTTTTTAAAAAAAAAAATGGTCATGGGGGGATACGACACCCAAATCCCCCCCTCCCGTAATTACGCCACTGGACAAATAGCTATATAATATGATAATATATATTATAATACATATTAACCTACGAATTTATTTAATATATAAACCAGAGTATTTTGTATTTTCAATCACAAAATAATTGAAAGCTAACAGGAAGTATACTTATTAGTTATTACATAAGTATTAATTTAAACAGGTACGTTACTTGATTATTACTAGCATTACAAGCATAAATGGGGAGTGGTTGGTTTGCATAATGTTTCTGCTTTTTGA
>JAIPRK010002779.1:0-13166 GCA_025469195.1 Chaitophorus viminalis | reverse complement strand
TAATACATTAACGGATGGATAAATGATTTATAAAATATAACTATATATATATATATATATATATATATATATATATATATATATGTATATAATTACAATTACTATAATTATCAATTATGGTCAGTTTCTGCTTTGTAAACGGTTGTTTTTGTTATAACTATAGTCTATAACTAATCACTTGATTTTATAAACTTAACTTTTTCGATAAGATAACATAAAAACCAGTGACATATATACCTAAACCAATAAAGTGTTGGTTGTAAAGTATAACATGACTTGCGATCCTTTTTTTTTTCACATTACTTTATCGGTTGAATAATATTTTGAATTCACCTGTGCAGCCATGGATACCAGTCCTCTCATTAACCTCTTTGACATACGTGCGTGCGTGGTGTCGAGGTGCAGATAGAACACGGCGCTTGTTGTACCGCAAATAATGTTGTGCCAGTATTTCCAAAGCGATGATGTACGGAAAAAATGGGGAGGTATATACCATATTCGTCACCACCGCAATCACCGTCGGTCTGATTTATCGATATAATATTATCCCATCACTTTATTCATCACCGCCGTCATTGTAGTCGTCGATGTTTCTGAACTTTTTTTTTTGTAAGCTTTTTTACCAAAACGTAGATGTAGCTAATAAATACACACACACACACACACACACACACACACACATATATATATATATATATATATATACTCATACAGTGAATTGTTACGTGCAATAATTAAAACAAAACAAGGCTTGACGATAGTGATGACTGATGAGGTATATTATTATTTTTTTTTTCTTGTTACTCCGTCGTTGACATGCGCCTTTAATCGAACGGTCTAACAGTTCTAATATGTGGTATTAATTCGTGTGAGTAGATGAAAGAAAACAGAGCTGAAGACGGAAAAGGGGTTTGAATTACTCCAGAATTTACGTTCTTGTCAACAATTGTACATAATATGGTACAGTCAGCAAAACAGATACATAATATCCACCTATATTATTACATTACTGCCTTATATCCAATGGTGAACTCATGAAAGAGCGAGAGAGAGAGAAAGAGTGATAGAGGAATTAAGAGCACGAGTATTATATTAAATACGAAATTCGTCTCCGCCATCAATAATTGGTCGTTTGTTGCACGTCGAAAGTAAACGACTTCGACGCCGCTGCCACCACCACCCCTGTACTCCACCGCTGCTATAGATTCCCGAGAGAACGCTAGGTCTGCAGATGGAAAGTACGTGTCAAATTAGTCTCGGGTTCTATTTACCCACTGGTATCACTGCAGAAGCACGCGTAGTCCGATCGGTCATGCGTGTATAAAATACATGTGCACACACTATACACACACACACACATACACACACACATATATACACACACACACGCTCGGGGAGTATATACAGCGTCTTTCAGAAAACTGGGAAATTTTTAAAAAACTCTTCATAAACCTCTCGAAGGTTTGTACTTCAGTAACGCTACCGATATTATAGGAATACCATTTCTCATATGGATACTTTGTGATGGTAACGTATTCAAGATGGTCCCTCGAAAATGTATTCTTCACTGTCGGGTCAAATCACCGATTGCCTATAATAGGCCTATAGCATTTTGGATATTATAATATAGTATAATATTGCTGTGACGGCCGTGCGAGATTCTATACACTTATACACATATTATATATAATATAACGTGCGTTTTGGGATTTTAACGAGAAACAAACGATATGGTTTAGTAAAACATGTCTGATATTGTTTATACACCGACGGGGTGACGGCAATGTTCTTATCGTGTCTTTTTCAAGGTGTAATTATATATTCAATAGTTTAGAAAAAATAAAAATATTTATTTTACCCAGAAAGAATTGTTGGTTTTGGCAACTTTAAAACAAAAGCATCGTACATATATAATATGTATGCAAGTATGCCGATGTATTATTATGTTATTTATTATTCATATAATATTTTTCAATGTGTTCCTTATAAATATTTTATTTATATATATATATACATATCTGTCGTAATTAAGTCTCATTTATTATATTGTGTTTGCGCGTGTATATTATAATAATAATGATAATAATATTTTATGACTGGTTAATTAATATTTTATGAACCGTCAACTTATTGTACATAGGTTAAATGAGTAAATAACTTAAATAAACATTAACTAAGCTCCTTTGTAAAAAAAAAAAAAAACTTCAAGTTTTCGAAAAAACTCTAACTCTATTACACTGTAAGACATCGTTTACATAATCTCTTGAGTGTACAACCATTCTACTTCACAATTTTACGAGGAATTAGTGAACCGTCCAAAAGATATATTTTCCCAATTGCATGTTATGATAATAATATATAATAATATATGTAATTATAAATAATAATATTATCTCAGCATCATTTTTCACATTAGGTAATTAGTTAGTTTTGCTTTCGTCGGTAATATTGAATGAATGCATTTCGATTAGAACCGTGCACTTAAGTTAAAAATGGCAATAGAAGTAGTAATATATTTTTTCAGCTAATTCCACCATACACGTTACGTATTCTTTTATATAAGTTTTAATATGTTAAACTCGCTTTACAAATCGAAATTTTTTTCAGAACCTAACAGGTTTTACAACTTTTTAACGAAACCACTTGACATTTTCACTAAGCAGCAATTTCAATCATCTTTTTTTTATTTTTATTGAAAGTACATTATTCAAACAAAGCGTACTCTATAACACGACAGTGTCAATTTTGAAAAGTTGTTTTAATTCAGAATCTTACACTTGCACACTTGGTACTTAATAGCTGATGTAACATCCACAAGGCCAGGATTAAATGCACCGTATATACGTACGAGGAGTGGCTGATGAATTAACAATGCGTTCCACGAATTTTCAATGCGTCTTGTAGGGTGCTGTGTAGTGTAACATTATAATTTGGTGATTTGTGGTCGTCAAAATTTATAGTTAGGTCTAAGGTAATATACAATATATGTTATACGGTATTTTGCGTTGGGTGGCTGCTGAGGTTTCGCTCGTGTATAATATGTGTAATAATTTTTTCGCGTACGGCTTTGTTTACGACGACGACGGTGCGTGGTAGCATATACGTAAAACGAGGGACGGGCAGATGAGAAATGTGTATAGTTGGTATAAAAAACGACATTTTTCGTTTATTATAGTTCGAAAAACCTGTCTACCTATCTAGTAGTTTTTCAACGTTTTCCGGGTCGTTAAACTATTTAATTAAAAATTGAGCGTAGGTGTATATGTATTACTCGATGTCGAACCCAACTTACATGCTCCATGGTTTGGTATAATATATTGTATTAACAATATATAGTACAACAACAATAATAATAATAATAATAATATATGGCCACGAATGACGATACTGCCGTTGACGCTATACCGTAAGCGTTATCCACCCACCTATACCATATTTAATTTATGTTTATAATATGTGTGCGTATATATATTATAAATTATAATTTATAATATAAATAATTTGGTTATAATATCATTTAACATGTATATTAGATATACCTATATGTGATATTATGTATTCCAAAATGTGTGTGTTTGGGTTATTGATTTTGCGGGCAAAGGTTAAAAGGTTCAGCTCTATTAATTCCTAATAAAAGAGATGATAAGGTAGCGCTCGCGAGCCCTGTTACTAGAAGGTCATCCGAAATCCAAACTTTCGCCACTAAGGGTACCTAACGTGAGGAATTTCGCGCACATGATGTGTGTATAATTAATGCAAAAGGATGTATGGGAAAACATATTTATTTTTTATTCAACCAACATACAAACTCTAACGGTCTTGTAAATTATTTTGTTAACTTATGATAGTTATGTTTGTACGTAATTAAAATTTCAAATAATTGACACTTTTCATGAATTATTAAATCACTATGTATCCAGCGTTAAAAAGGATAAATAATCGAATTTTGGATTGTAATTACTCACAATATGACTATACACATTTTTACCCAGCTTTCCATCATGGATTTACTGAACATGTTGATATCTCCAGTGATAATAAAGATACTCAAATTTTTATTTTTATATAGTCATCAATAGCCATCGATTTTAAAATAATGTTCTCATATACGACATACAAAATACATCTCATTATTAAAAACAGTAGTACTTTTTGATTTACCGACTCAGCTACTTGACAACGCTGTAATTGTTTGCATTCAACTTGATTTATACATATTTTTAGAAGTTTATTTTAGGGTTTCATATCATAGCTGTTATTATCTAGTTGAATGCAAACGATTGCAGCGATAGCTATAATGGCTACATCTACGTATCTGTATCCACTTCCTATCTTAAAAATATGATGGTGAATCTGTATATTATTCTAAAACCAATGGTTTTAAGGTCATAACTAGCAAAAGATTTTATTATATTCTTTTTTTCGAGGAAGGGGTCTTAGAGAATATTTAAATATGTTTTTTACATGTAAATTATAAAACGTTAATATGTTCAATAAAATATGAAATTCTGAAATTACAAAATTTTAATATAAATTATGAATATGACATTTTTTAAATTTCAGTAACTTCACTTAACTTATATTTAATTTACATTTCTGCTTTAATTGTAATTTATTATACCAATACAAGTTAAATATATAAATATTTTAAGTTGTCCATTTTTATATTTTTTTTATTTTGACTCTCTAGGATTCCAAAGGTGATAAATTGGATTATGAAGATTGATTTATTTTTAAAAATTTATGTTCCATGCGTAGGTAAATAAAAAAAAGGTTTGACATTTTAATGTGACAAAGACACTATGTACCAAAAAAATAAAAGACGTGTCTTTTGATTGAAGGCGCTCCGTGATTATTGTCAATAGCGTAAGCGTAAACCAAATTCAATACACTTCTCTTCTGGCTATCAATTACCAATTAGTTACTGTCGATATTATGTGATATAATGTGTATACATTTTAATGAATGAAAGTAGATATCACTTATCTATCACAATGTAAATATGAAGTTCATATTTTTATTTACTTCTGTAATCGCAGTGACACATTTACCAAGTACAATAGTCAATAAGTTTCAAATGTAATAGACATTTAAAATCATTCATATTTATTTTAAGAAAACATTTTGGGAATGGTCTGAAGGTCTAAACCCTAAACTTCCTTCCTGGCTACGACCTTGGCTATAGTCACGAAAAATACACAGAATCTGATTAACTTTATTATTGCAGAATAAATCAATGTTATCAGTAAATCCATGACGAAAAGTCTTCAAATATATTTCTATATATTTTTATATTTATACGTCTTGCAAATGTAATAGGAACGAAGTTTACGAAAACTCTATTTGGGCATACTTTTGGATCTCCAAACTGACTTCACATTTACACTGATCTTTCCCGCGAGCTTTTACGTATATTTCGCACGTAATTTATTCACAGTATTTACATTTAATTAAATTGTCTTCAATGACGCTTATTTATACACTATTAATTGATATTTTTATTTTTGATACTAATCATACGATATGTGTCTTACAATTTATTTATGTTACACTTAATCTAAAGATGAGCAAAATATAGATTGACCATAAGTCATCAATCATTAGTCATTGATCATTATTATTGTATTGACTGTAAAAAAGGTTTTGTTCTGATAGTAACTTTAAAACTACGAATATTATTGCATAAATCATAATAAATATCATACATTCTTAATTAGTTGAATTCGATAAATAATTGGGATGTTATATAACTCAACTGATAGAAGTTTGGTAGCAGCGTTATCATGTAATATTTTACTGATAAAAATTGACAAATTTTTGCCAAATTGACGATATAGTTGATTAAATAATTAGTGCCTATTAATTGAAAAGAAAACATCGAATGATTTCGGATATAGTCATCGATAGTACAATGGTAAATACTAAAACACCGTCAATACATACTATCACTAAATTTTAAACCTATATATAAATACAAACATATACAGATTATATATAAATATAAGGCCATAAGAACATGGTATACGGCGTGTAGTTGCTATATAGTTTTTATTCCATGTATAATTCACTCGTATATTACGCACGGCTAGGGCGTGCATTTGATTTAGTCTTTACTGTGTTTTTAAAATGTATTCACAGTGTTTCAAAACGAAAAAAAAAAATAAAATAAAATTAGTTCTCTAAAAAGGTTAAGTTATAATAATTATTTATTCTAAATCATCCATGTTAATAATTATTATTCACATAAATTGGCTCCCTTCCAAAAAAAAAAAAAAAAAATAAATAATAAGTTTACCTAGCCCCCTCAGAAGTTTTTGCTAAATTTTAAAAATATTATATAGTTAAGATTAAAGTAAGTAAGATTAAGTCCTCCATATATATTTTCCAGGAGTCGGGACAGCCCAAACATATTCAAATACGTATTCAAAAAAAAAAAAAATGGGTATAAGATTTGCCCATTCTTTTGATGTAAGCAACAGCCATTTTCAGGGGTTTTCACAATCTTCAGGATAAAAAAAAATATTATCTTATTTATGGCTACCTAGATATACAGAGAAAGTTAACATTAATTTATATTATATGTTTAGTGTTCATATATATGTATATATATATTTATATTATATTATATTGTAAATTTTATTTATACTTAATATAAAAATTACTTACGTTTTAGAACAATCCCTCAGAAAATAATTGAAAATATGCCACGGTATATAAGACTCAAAATTTGATCAGATACTATCCCAATTTCCTCAACAATTTTAAAAAGTTTAGATATTTTTGGTAAAATTTCAAAATAAATTACATAAATATTTAATTTTTGCCTCATGAGTTTAGGTTGAAATCTTTTATTCTAAATACTGAAGAATGTTGGAATATTGGAATAGCGGTAATTTACGACGATATTTACCTTTTACATACTCGACGTCGAGGTATAGGAGTTTATATGTTTTATGTTTTCAACGTACTTACCCATCGGTCTTACTAATTGTGATAACTAATTTGAAAATAGTTTTAAAATTACCTTCCATGCCTGCTTTTAAATCAAAAATTATTGCTGTATTATTTTTATAGAGCTAAAATACGGAAAAGTGTGAAAGTTGATTTTCGAGTATATTCTCGACTCCGCAGTTAGTTATAAAATCTGTTTAAATAATATCGATTTCATTATGAGCTTGTTGGAAATAAAAAGTTTAAATTCCTAATTTCTTTAAATTATTAATTAAAATACCCATTTTTATATCAATAAAAATTAAACGTAAATGGTAAGGAATGTTATAAAATAAAGTAATTTCACGTATATTGATTATTGCATTATTTTCGTTTTTAAAATTTTTAACACAAGAGTATAAACTCGTATTTTTAGAAACTTTATTTTCAATTGTGTGGGTAATGGGTATACATTACTTATATTATATAATTAATGACAATCGATCTGATTGTCCAAAAGTATCTCAAATGAAACTAGGAATATCCCCCACGTTGATGTCCAGGGAATCGTTCGACTTTCTAATATCAGCGGGACGAAAATTATCCCGATACACCGAAGAAAAATATCATCGGGAGTTCACAATAATAGCGTAATAGCGTAATACATACATCGCATAGTACCATCCACCCATTTATATATATATATACAGTGAAACCTCTAAGTATCAGACAATCTCGGTTCCCGTAATTTTGTCCGTTATTTAGAGGTGTCCGCTATTCAGAGGGAAACAAAATTATCGAAAATAACTAATTACTAACCACATAATATATTATATGTTTAACATTTATTAATATGTATAATAATTATATAAGTGTGTATATTTGTATTATTTTAATAATAAATAAATATTAATCTTACATACTTATATTATTTTTCATATCTATTAACTATGATATTATTATGTGTGTAATAATGAATGAAAATGTGCATAAAATAATTTTAAGTTAAAAATTAACATTTATTGAAAAATTAAGTTACTTTAGCTTATTTAAGACCTCGATGCATTGTAATTTTATGTATTAAGGCATTTTGTAATTTGACTGCGTTGGGGACCAATCATTATGTATATGAATGTGTATCGATAGAAGAAATGTATTCGTGCACAGTGTGCACCCTTCATGAACATAATATCGTCTAGCACTATGTATTCATTATCTGTAATGTTATTATCAATTAGCTTAAAGAGATTGCTGAGTTCTTCAGTTATTATAAGTTCCACAATTATTTTATATTTACAATAAAAATGGTCGAAATCAAAAGTTAAATTGCCATAAAAGTGTCCATTACGTAGAAGTTTTCCTATATAAAAATGGTCAAAATGTCCTCGTTCCCATAAACACGTCCGCAATTTGGAGGTGTCCGCTAAAGGAAGTTTCATTATATATACATATATATATATATATATATAAAATTATTGTTTATGATAAGTCAGTTTTTGTCGACGTTCATTACAATTTAATAAATTAGTAGGCGGCACGAACTTTATTTTATATCAACGATATGTCAAACGATAGTGATCTATAAATATTGTAGGGGGCGAATCGCTGGTAAAACGCATAATATTATTACTCTGGTAAACAATGCATGTGGTCATGAAACATTACTATTATTAATATTATAATTATCGGCATAAGCGCGGAGTCTGGAACTGTGTCGCCGTCGGACTTTTGAACTTTTTCCAGTGATAACGATGTACTAAAATTGTGCACGTTTACTTCATAATTATATACTGGCTAGTTGTTTTTGAACAAGACAACCGGGAAATATATTTTTCATTGGAAAATATGGAAATATATTTTATTGTTACATAATACGAATGTGAGTTTACCGAAAAAACGCATTTACCTTTAACTCCTTGTAAAACATAATTTCTAGAGGTTTCATTGTACATAATAGTTGAATCGTCTGTATTGCAGAGTTCATTATTACCTAATGGTTACAATTTTATATAATTCTTGTCACATTATAAATGTAATACTTTTAAGTTTTTTTTTTTCGATATCTTCGATATGAACTTGTCATTTTTAGTCAATAGATAAAGTTCTGAGTCTAACGGAAAATTAAGATTCGACATCACATTGCGAAATAATAATTAGATATATTATATTTTGGGTAAAAAGAAAATTCATATATTCTGACTTTATGTAATAATTACTTGCCTTAAACGCTTTTATGAATAAATATATGAGCACTGAATATGTTTCTACAGTAAACTTCTAAAAATTATTTTACATATCATCGAAATTCTGGGTGTCTTCAGAAAAAACTCAATATCCTTAATCATAGTAGTTAATCATGCTCGTATTGCGTTTTCGTTTGCCGCGTGGGAATGCGTTCATACTGTGCGCTTGCTTGTAAATTAAAATATATTATATTATTAGCGGTTACGCCTATTTTCCTGCTAACAAAAGTCATCGATATTTCAAAATCACTTATCCTCGAACCAATCGGAGTTATAATGAACTCCGGCCGCAGCCGCTTTTCCGTCGGCCGTCACTATATATTATATACATTTTAAGATATACTCGGTGCACGTCTATATATAATTTATAGAGCGCTGCAGTAACTCTAAAATCCATTCCAACCGAAAACAAAGAAAAACGATCTTCGATGTATAGTGTTTTAAAATAAATTTACGATATACACTCGAAAACCGATACAGTATAGCCACTAAAATTCATAATACTAAATATTTCGTGCACTTAAAAATAAATATTATTCAAAACGGTTATTTTAAATTAAAAATATGTAAAACAACTGGGTGACAAAGTTTTTTTTATGATATGTAAGTTACTTTTTGTACATAACTTGCAACAAAATCATAATTAAAGTTAATTATATTTAACTAATTCATCAATTCATATATATATATATATATATATGTAAGAGCATATATTGGCATATTTTAAATAAAATATATGAATGCACTTTGTAGGAAAAAATAACAAATTAACGAAATAGATAGGTCACTTTGCATTCGAATATAGTTTACAAATGCATACTGGTGCATTTATATTTACATTAATAATACACACACACACACACACACACACACACACACACACATATAATGCACAATATTTATTGGACATCTCAATGCAAAAATATAGCGTCATCCGTGATGAAATAGACAATTTTTTTTGTTTTAGAATTATTACGACTGCTGTTTCGCGAACCACACCCAAATAAAAGGAAAAAAAATATAAATAACATTATGCCGCAGTAGTCGTGTAGATATACTACTATATATCTGATATAGGCTATTCTTTCTTTGGACATTATTTTAAAACCAAACTTCAACCCTCTAATTCTGACATAAACCCATCGATTATCAATCTATAACCTCGATCTTCTTGTTTTTATAATGCAGCTTATTGTATGTTTTTATTTAACCTACGTATATAATAATTATATATAACGTGCGAGTAAAAAGTGAAATAGTCACTGTACTTGATACTCCTCCAGTGGGCAGACATCATCCAGATAACATTAAATTTATAATATACAATCAAACTTGTATGTTAGTATTGTATAGTAATAATTATTAATTTTATGTGGTAAGTTTAATTTTAATCGATTTATATGCTAATTAATAATGAAACATTAATTTTATAATTATATATTTTTATTTTAAATTTCCCACTGACGTAAGTCAAAAAGTTATTTACGTACCCATACATGTAACATAAGTAAGAGTGTACAAAATGCAAATGACATCAATAAATTATTATTATTCTAATAATAATAAAATCTATACATTAATATAAAACGTGTCAAAGACCAAAGGATTTTCGTTTGATTGCAAGAGTGACATGTGTGTACTTGTATATAATATTATGTTCCAAAACGTTATGCATCACGACCACTATACATCAAAAACGAAAATGATATTACCTAGAATAACTCTAAAGAATTCTCGTAAAGCCAACATTCCTCTTTTTGTACACACTCATTACCTACGCCTAGACAATATATAGACACCTAGACACTTTATATTATACTGTTGTCTGTACAGAATGACCAATTAAGGATGCACACTTTATTTAGATTCTGAACGGAGTGATACGATGAGTTGTGTTTTTTTTTCATGTCTGTCATCATGTTTTGGAGTAGTAAAACTGCTTCGACTCCTGTATACGGCGACTTTCTGAAAGGAAAGTGAATGTAAATAGTTAAGCATTTCAATAGTTTCCAAGGGTGTCGGGAAAAACCATCAAAAATTGACGAAAAAATGGGAATATTCTTTAAAACCACGTTTTGACAAACTAAAATTTTTTCAAATGCTCCTACTCAAAAAAGAAAAACAATATACACTGGAAATTTTCACCAAATATTTAAACTAGCGTTTTCTATATACAGTAAATTTTTCGAAGTATTTTGAACTTTTTTAACTCATTTATAGACAATTTAAATTTTCGATTTTTCTAAGTTTTTTTTTGAAACATTTGTAAAAATTGTATTGTAAAATTTCATTTGTATGAAAGATTTCAAAATTGCGATAATATACATATTATTTTCTAGTTAAAAATTCATAAATTTTTTTCTGATTATACTTAAGATACAACATTTTAACACAAGGTTATTTATAAGTTACTTTTCAAAAAACTATAAAACAATTTCCATTGGATTTTCAAAAAAATTTTTTATGAACGTCTAAAATTTAAATTTTTTCAAAATTAAATAACATTACGTTTTATTCCTAAACGAATTGATAACTTTTACCAGTTATTTAGAATTTTTGGTACCCATTTTTTTTTACAAATTTTTTTTTCAAAATATTTTCCTTTTTTTTTAAGCAATTAATAGGTATTTGAAGAACTAAATTTTTATTTTTATTTTTTTTAATTGTTGATAAAATTTTTACTGTGACAAAATACATGAAAATTTAATACAGGATTCTACAGAAGTTTTATTTAAAATCATTTGAGAATAAATCACTATTTTATGCAATTTCGTAAAAATTTAAATTTCAAACGGTTATAAAATTTTTTCCTTTTAGTCCAGTAGCATTTATTTTAATGATTTTTGAAGAGTAGTTTATGGATAACCTAGTGTTAACATTTTGAACCTTAAGTATAAACGGAATACATTTTATGAATTTTTATCTACAAAATAACTTGCAAATTAGCTTGATTTTGACACATTTTATAAAAATTTATTTCAATCTTTAATTCATTATTTTCAATATATTCAATATTTTTTAGTTACGATAAGTATAACTTATAATAAATATTGTATTAAATTTTCAAGAGTTGTCAGACAGCCAAATAAATTTTATAGATATTTCAAAAAAAAAAAAAAAAACTTACAAAAATCGAAAATTTAAATTGTCTATAAATAAGTCAAAATATGTCAACATACTTTGAAATTTTAACCATGTAAATAAAAAGTAAATATAAAAATTTTTTGAAAAATTCAAGTTTTTGCTGTTTTTTGTTTTTGAATTAGAGCATTTTAAAAAAATTGTATTTTGTCAAAACGTGCAATAGTTTTGCGTAAAATTTTCCGTTTTTTCGAAATTTTTTTATTGTTTTTTCGACGATTTTAAAAAGTATTCAAAAAGTTACATTTTTGACTAGCCTAAGTACCATCTACATCCACTGTCCTCTCAGGAAAGTTGTTGTTTAATAAAATCAAAATTATGTCGTTAGTCACAAAAAAAAAAAAAAACACATACATTACTGTAAAATCAATAGATTCCATCACTCCGTTCAGAATCTAATAATGTGTACATCCTTTGTGGATCACTATGTATACATGGATAGATAATATAACGCTCCATTATCTATACATTATACACGTGCACTGTTGATAAAATTTTATTTCGATTAAAAAGGAATTTCTTTCTTAACATTTATTATTTATCCCCTCGTTTGCAGACTTGCAGTACACTGCGCAGAATTGAGCTTATTGGATGATATTTTATTTTTCGTAATAGGTATTTCATCTAACCCGAAGTAATACATTATTATACACACATACATACTCAAATGCTCATGCACGCACCTATTCCTCACGTATATATATATATATATATATATATATATATATATATATATATATATATGTTTACAACACGTGTATTTTATTACTGACAAAACAGAATCGACGAGATATTCGAGCGCGCGTAAACGTCAGCGGCAGACGATGACGACAAGTATCCTCGACTGCGTTC
>JAIPRK010002778.1:0-13174 GCA_025469195.1 Chaitophorus viminalis | reverse complement strand
CATTAGTGCCAAGTCTAATACAAATTCTGGACTTCTCAAACGTTTACATAATTCTAGATATTTAGATCTAGATTTTTGATCTCTTTCAATATCGTTTGAAGATTTATGTAAGTGGTTGTATAAAGACAAAAATTTTTAACATATTCGCTGTATTATCATACAGTTCAATGATAATTTTATTGTATACGTCAATTTATTAATTATTATATATTTAATAAAAAAGATTATTAATATATAACAGAAAAACAGAGAAGTGTGTATACGCCGTATACCCGTGTATCAGATAGCATTCTATAAGTATACGCACCAACAGAAAAACAAAGAAGTGGGTATACGCTCCACTACACCACTGTTTCTATCTCCGAAAGGATGACTAAAAGACCATGAATTAACTGGTTTCAGTTTAGACTTCCTCGGAAAATAGAGACACAGAAGGTACTGTTATTGTCTTCAAAGACCATGAATTAACCGATTTCAGATCGGACTCAAACTTACAATGTGACACCAAAACAAACAAACGAAATAATGATTAAAAACTTTTATTGAGAATATAAACACACACAAACAAAACTATCACACGTATATCGTAGTATTTCCATACCACGACTGCCCTTACTCAATATTCTTTCTGCCTTATATCTAATTTACAATTTAGCTGCCTCTGCACATTTCCTTCATTGGCCTACATTACAATATTGATGATTATGATTTAATTATTTTATTTTGTACATATAGTCACTTATTACTACACTCCCCTATGTTAATTAAAAATATGCCCTCATATTTTATGCTTAATACTATCTTATTACAAATTAAAATTACAATATATTTATTTACAAAATGTTTTTGGATTTTATGAATTTTGATTTAGGATGAAATTTACAATTTGTTCAAAACCTTTCCTGATCTTTTCGTCTATTAATTTTTGTTGTTTTTTTCTTAGGAATTAAAAATACTGGAGCCGCATAATTACTCTTACTAGGTTCTATTATGTCTGCGTTTATCATTTGTTCAATTAGTATTTTCATTTTATGTCTTTGTGCAGGTGAAACTCTGTATGGCGGTTGGAATATGGATTTTTCTGTTTTTAATTTGATTTCACATGGTTCTATCTTGGCACAACCGACGTCTAAAGGATCTGATGTGAATAAATGTTTATAATTGTTTATAAGTCTTAAAGCTTTCTTTCTTTGTTCAGTATTTAATTCCTGTAATGTTTTAATAATATTTCCTTGCTTATACCTAATTTCTTCAATGTTATCGTCATTATAGTTTTCTGTTTGTGTCTTATTAATGGTGTTTATTTGTTCACATACTGTGTCATCTCGTATTCTTGGTGTGTCAGTATTAATTAAATTTGCTATCGTCATTCCTCTCGGTATGTTACTATATAGTTTTGAAAAATTGTAAATTGTGATTCCGTCATCAGTGTTGAAGGATGTTGATTCTAATTTTAAATACTTATTTTTGCTTAAAAATTCTTTAAGTTCTATTATATAATTTTTGTTTTGTTCTTTTGTGTCTATATATATTTCTGTTTTTATATTTATTTTACTTCTAGGTGTTATAGTTATATTGTCTTTACATATGATATTTCCAATGTATCTTGTATTATAGTTTATGCTAGTTATGTTATATTTGGTTTCTCTGTTGCTGGAATTATAAATCTCTTTGTAATAATTATACCACACTTCGTCCATTGGTACGACATCATTATTGATTTATATATTTTTGTTTTTGAAGTTTATTATTAAATTATTTTTAATATTGAAATCGTTCCCTAATAATATTTAGCAATTTAGTCCTTTTATAACAAATACATTAGTACAATATTGCTGGTTATTTATTTTAAACATTAAATCTATTTTTCCCATTTGTTCCAATTTTGAATTGTTTGCACCCGTTATAGTGACTTGTTCTTTGTTTTTGATGTATTTTAGGTTTTTGATTAGTGATACATTTATACATGAAATATTTGATCCTGTATCAATTATGGCGTGTTTCTCAATTCCTTCGTGTTCTACATTTATTGACAATACTCTATGTTTATTATCGTGTCCAGTTCCGGTGTTTGTGCTTGTCTCTGTACATTTTGTATGGTCTACATATTTGTGCATTTAATTTTGTACATGTTCAATGATATTGATACGTTCGGGAAAAATTGTATTTATTATTATATTCGAGAATATAAATGGTTCATTTGATTTTATTTCGACTGCCGGCATCCAGTGATTATCCTTATGAAAAATGCCAATATTTGGCCTGTTTGTTTTCTAATAAACTATAGCTTTTGATGTGTCATTATTTTCAGCTATTATAAATAAATTCATGCCAAACTGATCACAAATATACGCTAAGTCATTGTCTCTAAAATGGTAGCCTGATTTTATTTTATTAATAGTCAGCATGTTAATTATTTCTAACGTAGTTTTTTTTATACCTTGTTGTAGTAAACAAATCCGTAGTGAATGTGCACCAATCTCCATCGCCTGGTACATTTTATATTTTTATGAATAAGCCGGCTGTTTGTTTGATTTTATTTTCTATTTCGTCTTCAATTTTGGTTTTGTTATGTTTTTCTGAGGTATTACATTTAATTGCTGAACTGTATTTTTCGGTGTTGTTTATTAGGTCAGTTTTTTTATGATCTCTTAGTAGGTCAATGTTCTGATAATTGTCGATTACGCATCTCTCTGCTTTTTGTGTGTCGTGCCAGTTTTTTACGTAGTGTATATAATTATTTTTCTCAATACCTATTGTATTATTAAAATTGTTATATTTATATTCCCGAGTTAAACGATCCGTCTTTTTTAACTCGGTACCAACTAGTTTTTTGTGTTTGTACACATATCAGCATAATGACATTTTTCATTACACCTATAGCAAGTAACTCTTTCGGATTCTTTATTATAGCGGTCTCTACTGTATCTTTCTAGTGTTTTCTCTCGACTATGTTCTCTGCTGTATTGATGCTTGTAGCTGTAATTGTAATTCCATTATTGTCTCGATCTCTTGAATGTGATCTATTTCTATGACCTCTAACATTGATTGTATTTGGGTTAGTTTCTCTATTACGTGGGTTATCTCTTGGATTTATTTCGTAATCTTGATTTGTATTAGACTCGTTTTGTATTTTATTGTAATATTGTCTTTCTCTGGACTGTGATCTGTCTCTACTATATTGTCTATTTCTGCTAGATTCTCTACTTCTGTAATTAAATCTTTCTGGGTATGGACTCTTATCTCTGTATTCACGTCGTTGTCCTCGATAATTAGTTTCTCTTTTATAACTTCTGCTTCTATCTTCATTACAGTTATAATTATTATTTTTATACCGATTATCTATTTCTTCATCATCGAAGCTTACAGATTTATTTTTTCTTCCTGTAATATTGATCTGTTGAATATTTTCCCTTAACTGGTTTATTTCCATTTTGTATTCTCTGTCTCTCTCTCTATTAATTGTCTTTTCAGTTCATCGATTTCTCTTCCTTTTTCTCTTGTTGTTTGGTTTAGTTGAGATACATGTTCATTAAGAATTTCTGTATAATCACTTAATTCTGGTCCTCTGTTATTAATTTGAAATTGCATTAATTCAAATTTCTTTAAATTTTTCTTTAGCTCTTTCAAGTTACTATTGTCATGTAATTAAATCGCCTGTAAGACTGTCTCTTTTAATCCTTTTAAAATATATGTGCAAATTTCATCTTCATACATATTTTTGTTTAACTGTCTACATATATTTTCTATTTTTGTTACAAAATTCATTATAGACTCTGTATCTCCTTGTCGTCTATTTTCAAATTTAGTTTTTAAAATTGTATTGTAACCAATTGGTTGAAATTCGTCGAGAAATTCCTGTTTCAAATTATTCCATGTCCAATTATTATGTTTGTCCTCCAAATTTTCCAAAAATATACTTGCTGTACCTTTTAAAAATACTGATAAAAATCTTACTTTGTCTTCGTCTCTCCAACCGTTTACATCAGCTGCTTTTTCGTATTGCTTAAAATATTTCCTTACGTCCTTATTACCTGAGAAATGGTCTGGTTTAATCATTAGAATTTTGTCATTCATTTTTTATGTTTGTTTATTTAACGGAGTAGAATAATTTTCAGAGTTTACACTATCTTCTTTTTGATTATTTATTATTATTGTTGTATTTTCGTTTACGAATTTTGGTTTTTCACTTGTGTTATTAGAGTCAATAATATTTGTAGTATTATTAAGATTTATTAATTTATTTGCAATCATTTCACTATTTTCTGTTTGGTTATTGATGTTTAATTCCTCATAAATATTGTTATAATTATCATTAAGATTTATTAATGTATTTTCATAAGTTTCGGGAATTTCCTTCTGACAATTTTGGTAAGTTGAATTTTCTAAAATGTTTTCGGTATTATTCACAAATGAGCTTGTACTGATATTAAGATTATAATATAATCTTAAATTATCTATTATATTTTTGAAAAGCCGTCTGAAGTTAATTTATTAATTTTACTAGTGTCAGGGCTCGAATCGCTTGATGCGGATATTCCTGCTTCCTTTTCTAAATTCTTAAAGTCAATTTTATTAGCTTTTGCTTTGATTAAAATTAAATCACATTCTTCTTTGCTTAATGTGTTATCTATGTCGTCTAATGTTATGGTTCCCTTTAAATATCTACTGATTCTAGCTCTTAGTTCACTAGTTTTATCTGTTGATTTTAATTTTTTCTTTTGGCAATATTTAATAAGAAATGGTTTTTTGAGAGTATAGATTTCTGTTGCAGTATTTATTTTTATCGAAAGATCCGACTCAGGGTCTTTAAGTTGATTTATTAAATTATAAAATTGAAAAATTTGTTTAAATAATCCTAAATCTATACTGGGATATATTAACTGTGTTTCATTATAATTAACTATTTTTAACCTAATTTAAAATCTTAAAAATTTTAAATTATTAATAGGTTTTATTAAATTTATTGTAAAGAGAATTTATTAGGAGTGTTTGAAGAGCGAATTTATAATACTAGATTAATTATATTCTAATTTATAATCCAAAACTAATTAAATGATTACTGCCTCTCCTAAAATTAAGATATAAAATAATTAACGCTATAAATTATATGTTAATAAACTAAGAATTATTTGTAATCATAGATCGAATATATACAATTTTTATTATAATAACCATACACTAATATTCACCTTGAGTGTAAAATACTGGAATGATGGATTCTTTCTCGTAATCTTCCCTTCGTGAAAGTTCAATCTGATTGGAAAAAAATTGTACTAAACGCGATACACAAATAAATCGGAGGTAAACAAAATAGACAAACAAACACAAATGTTAAAAGTTTTCGGGTCGTGAATTACGAATGTCGTTGGGCGCCACTGTCGTATATGCACTTTTCGTTTATTTCTATCTCCGAAAGGATGAATAAAAGACCATGAATTAACCGGTTTCAGTTTAGACTTCCTCAGAAAATAGAGACACAAAAGGTATTGTTATTGTCTTCAAAGACCATGAATTAACCGGTTTCAGATCGGACGCGAACTTACAATGTGACACCAAAACAAACAAACAAAATAATGGTTAAAAACTTTTATTTAAAATATAAACACACACAAACAAAACTATCACACGTATATCGTAGTATTTCCATACCACGACTGCCCTTACTCAATATTCTTTCTGCCTTATATCTAATTTACAATTTAGCTGCCTCTGCACATTTCCTTCATTGGCCTACATTACAATATTGATGATTATGATTTAATTATTTTATTTTGTACATATAGTCACTTATTACTACAATATGAAGCCTCCATACTGTCACTACAAGAAACTCATGTTGCTCCGAGTACCAATATATCCAAGTTCATTATCAGTGGATTCAATCTTACCTGCCAACACCAACACAATAAATATGGTTTATCTATTTACATCAAGTCAAATATCGTACAATTTTGTGCAGCCCCACCCATAATTATAGGAGATACAGTCACTATAGCAGTGAACATAAATGGATTCAACATCTATAACACTTACAAACCACCAAACTTAAAATGGGAAAAAAATTCACTTGTAGAAATCGCCAAGCCTGCCTTGATTACAGGGGACTTCAATAGTCACAACACCACTTGAGGCTATGATAGTAGTAATGAGGATGGAGTTCTCCTAGATTGGATCTCTGCATCTGACCTCTATATACTTCAGGATCTTGAAGGCCCACATACTTTCTGGTCAGCTAGGTGGAATGCAGGTTATAACCAGAATTTGTCTATGATAACGCTCGATAATGATCGTATTCCCTTCCCAGCAGAAAGATCTATCATCGGTTCTTTTCCCAATAGCCAACACAGGGTAATTATGATCAAAATTGGGCTTAGCTTCCAACTGAATAGTTCACGGCCAATCTCTAGGTGGAACTTCCGTAAAGCTAATTGGGAACAGTTTAAGGTGTATATAGATAAAAATAAAAATTGCATACCCAGATGTATGATTGCACTGCCACGCTTCCAAAAATTATTATTCAAAGCAGCCAAAACAAATATTCCAAGAGGTTTCAGAAAAAAACTACATACCTGGGTAGCCTGCTGAATCTGAAGAACTATACAATGATTAAAGTACACATCAAACTGTGGAGAAAGGGAAAAATCTACTTGCCTTATTGGATGACGCCAGACGTCAGAAATGGATCGAAACGGTTGAAAATCTTCACATGAAAAGAAGTAGTCGCGAGGCGTGGGCATTACTAAAAAGACTAGAAGGCAAAAATAGATTTAAAAACGCACAAACTAAGATCAAGCCACATGCAATAGCCTCGATCCTAATCAACAATTATCGAGGAACTGTATCAAAAGAGCAAAATAGATCAGTTAAACATAAGTTACGGAAGATCCTAGCTACTTCTAAACCTCATCCTATCTTCAAAGAATGCTTCAGTGTTCAGTAGTTGATAGCTGCCATTAGCGATATAAAAACAGAGAAAGCCCTAGGTAGAGATAGCATCCATCCTGAATTTTTACATTATCTTGACCCTAAAGCTTTACAATGGCTGGTGAGCATATACTCTGACATTTTCAAACTGGGAAAGTCCCAAAAACCTGAAAAGAAGCTGATGTAATTGCAATCCAAAAACCAGACAAACTAGACGACGACCCAAAGAGCTATCGCCCCATTTCACTTATTTCCGTAATGTCAAAATTAATGGAAAGAATAATTTTAAAGCGCGTTTAACCAATAGTGAAAAAGACTATTCCAATATTCCAAGCAGGTTTCCGACCAAATAGAGACAATTGTGATCAAGTCCTTGCTATTACAACCTACCTGGAAAAAGGCTATAATATAAATATTAAATCCGGCGCTGCATTTATTGATCTTTCAGATGCCTATGACACTGTTTGGAAACATGGCCTACTACTCAAGCTAGCAAGAATAATACCCTGCCAATTCTTACTAAGGTACTTAGGAAACAGCCTGAACAATAGAAACTTTAGAGTACTATTGGGTAATAGAGTCAGCAAGTCCCATGTACTTAACAATGGTCTACCACAGGGGTCAGTTCTAGCTCCGACACTCTTTAACATCTATACCCATGATCTCCCAAGTACATTATCTAATAAATTTGTGTATGCCGACGATATATGCACAGCAACGCAATCCAAAGACACTGAAGTAATAAAACAAACCTTAGAAAAAGATCTTAATGTACATCGAAAATGTCCAACAAGCCCGCATGCATCACGATCAGCTATTCGTTATCTAAAATGTCGAATTAATAAACAAACCATGTATTCTATTATAAATATTTTACAAATAAACGATTAATGCTACGGTCGTCGCTATCTGTTGAGACATCGTTAAACTAAATAAGTTGGTTTCCATATCGCCTATACCCATGGTCTATCTATGTATATTTAATCTATGACAACGTCTACTCAGATTACGTATTTCGTTAAACATTTAAAACTATTATTATATCGGTCTACTATAGTCGGGAGCACGAAAAATGAGCGTTGGCACCAGGACCCGTAAAGGTACGGTTTCCCTTGCGCGATCGCGAACGCGAACTACGAATTAAGATCGCGTTCGCGTTATGTTGGTTTGCTCTAGACGATTCTACGTGGAGACCGAAAGATTTATAATTTATATTTTAAGTCGTCCGTCAGTCGTACTCGATATTTTGAAGTGTTAAGTTCACGACGCATGAGTATTTTCGTTTTTAAAAATTATTATAATGGTTAAAAAATGGATTAAATTATACTTGTAATTTGTTTCTTTTAAATAAATAAATGATTAATTTTAAGTTTTAACTGCTGCTAAATATAGGTTGATATGTATAATATTTATTATAAATGACGGTCTCACACAACAATTCTAACATTTTACAATTATTTGGTTTTTCTAATAATAATTCATAATACAAAATATATATCATGAAGATTAAAATTAGTTATAATATTATATAAACAATAAAAATAAACGTCCAGAAATTATAATTTATTTTTAGCTTAAAGTAAAAGTGCACACAGTACACGCGCATGTGCGTTTATGACTTCTAAAATAATCATTCATTAATAGACAGTGTCAAAGTATTTACTTGAAAATATAATTTATTTTAAACTCTGTTGTAAACGTCTTAATCTACTTGTAATATTATAATAATGATATTCAAAATAAATATACTTAATCTTAATGTATTATTTGAAAAAAATTATTTATACCATTAATATATTTTTATTCCTACAAATATAATATTTTTTACAAACAATATTTATAATATTTTGCTTACCACTTCGCCCAATATTGCCACTTATATCCTTCCAGATTGCATCTCGTATATTCAAATCTTTATAATCCCTATTTTCGGGATAATAAATTGGGGAATGTTTAGCTACACATTCAACCAATATCTCGTCTTGCTTCTAACTAAAATTGACCATTGCAGAACTCATGTTTGAATAACCGATGTCAAGGAGTGTTCAAACGTAGGGATGGCAACGATATGTCGATAATATCGATATTCGAACCATATTATATTTGAAAATACTTTAATCAGAGACCTATCAATGTATAATATACAAAAATAGTTATAATTTTTGAAAACTATGTTGATAATAATATTAAACCTATCGTTGTTCGGCCTGGAACATAATTATTTTTCGGAGAAAAACTCATTAGCCACGTCCAGAGCACAGACTGAAATTTACATTATAAACTATTGCGGATATATTGCGGACTATTGCGTCTATTTAATATTTATAGGTTTCATTAATTGTAACTTAATAATAACATTGATTTATAATACTATTTATAATCAATGATAATACATAGTTAATACTGCTGTTGTGCTGTGTAGTGTGTATTATTGTAACAATAAAAATATTGAAATAATATATTTATATTTTATATACTATTCTGAACGTTTATACTGTAAACGCGTTAACCTATGTCAACATGATAATTTACATTATTAAACAATTTATTATTATTCTTTTATTAATAAATACGGATAATAAAATAACATATTTACATGTCTTATCACGAGTATTTATGTTGTATGTAGCAATTAATTACAGTTCTCATTTCTCTCATAAATCATAGTCTCATACGAGTTGTGACTTGTGAATGAGTGATTTGAATTTTGAACTTTTATGAATTTTCTATTTGGCAATTTACAAAATAATATTGATATTAGTAGTGCAGTTATTTATTTGCCATCCCTATTCAAACGTAAATGAAACACATTGCATGGTTGCATTATTATTAATAATTATTATCAAAACAAATCGATCGCGGCGCGAACGCGATTTGAGTGCTCGAAGACCAGTCAGTTCGCGTTCGCGCCGCGATCGAATTTAGATCGCTGACCGCAATCGCGCAGGGGAAACCAACGCTATTTATTTTACATTGGATCAGCAGCTACGCGATCGGGGTGCGCGATCTTGGATCGCGATTCGCGTTCGCGATCGCGCAAGGAAAACCGTACCTTAATTCGTACCCACTGTTGTAGCCATTGGTTCTCAACTTTCTACCGTCATGCTGTCGTTACGTATCGTATTCACATGCACCCTTTAGTACAGAACATTGTAATGTAATTCGTCTGCACCATTTGTTATTGATTTGAGATTACGAATTGAATATAAAAATTAATTATTGTATAATGATAAGAATTCACTTGTATAATATGTTATATGCCATACCAATACTGAATACGTATATTATATCAAATCTTAAAACGCAACAGATATCTGCTATCTGCAGCTGTATAAGAATTATTAATAACTAATTTCCATTGGGATTTGATTTATTGATTATGAAGTTTTAATCATAAAAGTTTTCAATTTTGTCGTATGGTCTTAAGCACACACAATTTTTATTTAATATATAATCAATGTTATAATATTTCTTTTTGGCGTTTGTACAGTTGATAATTTCAAACATTTACAATACAATACTACATAGTTAGTATAGAATACTAGTTATATTAGATATCTGAGGAATTTGATTATATTTATATAATCAAATATAATAATAATAATAATAATAATAATTACAGTGATTAAAATGTAACAAAATAAAATACTAATATAGTATGTGCATTTTTCACTATCTTTAACGCATATTTTATAGGGGATTTAATAATAGTTCAAAGTGCCTATCAATTTAAAATATCTTGATTTTTATTTTACAATCCTTAAAAATGATTGATTTTTTATAATTGTTTGTACATCCATTCAGTTATTCTTATCAAAAATGTCAAAGAGGCTTTAAATATTGTAAATATAATAGTTTGTAAATGGTAAATTACACAAGCTATTATACCAGAGGTTCCCAATCTATAAATATGGATGCCCTACAGGTGCACTGCAAGCCTATTCCATGGGTACCACACCACACATACGAAAATACAATTATTTACAACAATTTATTATTACTATGTTTCAATAATTTGGGTCAGTAAATTATTTTTTATAAATTTTAAATTGACTTCCACGTGAATATATTATTATAGTTTAAGGGCTGTCCACGTAAAAGATTCGGTCCATTAGTCCCAGTTCATGAACATACACAAGTAAAAAACTTAAATGATTAACAGATCAAATTAGTTTATACTAACGAATGCGAATCTCAAATTCAAATGCGTATTAAAATAATTCAACATCTTTGTTTTACAATATTGTACATCAAATTTATGAGTTATATTTTGTTGCCACTAAAACTTGTTAAATACTTCCTGCAAATTAATTGAAAACACTACTAGCAACTAAATTTTAGAAATTATTTGACAATTTTTGATTTAAAAATACGTCACAAACCATTTACGATACATCCGCAGCGAGGGATTATATTCTTTTTAGATAATTTAAACTTATAGCATAGCCAGTGGCGCTCACAGTTTTTCCACAAGCCGGCCGTAGCAGTTACAAAGACACGTCCACCCCTCTCATCATGAACTTAGATCTATATTATCATCCCCTGGGTAGTAATTTTAGGTTGGTGCATAATATATGAAAATGTTGAAAGTACATTTTGACTGCTGCATTTGTCACATAAAATAAAACATCGAACATATCATTTATAGGGTTTAACAATAAATTATTGTTAAATTCAATTTGCAATTTTTAAATTATACCCCGTAAAGCATAGGCAACTTAATAGATGTGTTCGCGGTAACCGTCTTATCAGAAAATCGATGGGAGCCAAAATGAAGGAGCTATCTTCACAGACATGTTGAATTTTCCTATTGATGTGTGTTGCATTTATTTATTTGTGGGCACTGGGCATTGAGTCCAATATAATCCACAGAAATATTTTATAACTTGAGTTGGTGTTACACTTACTCAACTATACAATAAGTAGCTTATAATGTTTAATTAAAGTTAGTATAAATACATGAGTAAGTATTACAACTAAATAAAAAACAATATATATCGATATTTATAATAATGTAATTTAATTAAATATATATATATTTATCTATACTTTATCAATAACCTTAAGTGAATCGTCAGGAATTGTCGGGGGATAGTAAAATTGGATAAAATTCTAGAATTCAAATTGTCTTAGCATAACTTATCTGCTAAATTATCTATTTTGGGGGATTGACCGATCGATATTATTAGAACTTGATTGAAATAAATATTATATTATTTATAGCGGTATTACAATTAATATACATAATTAAATACATGAGTATAAATAAAGGATTACATTTTAAAATGTTACTATTGTACCAAGTACCTTGGTCGTTAAAAATGATATTATGTTACCTATAGCATTGTTATTTTTGTATATTATATAATCAATGCCTAAAGGCTATGTTATATTATTATAGTATTAAAATAGTGTATAAAATAGAAGGTCAGACTATTTCTTATAGTTGTTACTTGTTAACACTTATTAAATTAATACTGATATTTATTAGGATCATTTATTTGTATATAACATTATAATTTATAGCAAATTTAGCCGTGATATTAGTACATGGTAGCCAGTACTTTGTTGTTCGCGGTACGCCAATAATAGTAAAATTTGTACGCCGGGTGACGTCATGAGTAAGATGCTACGGTGTTTCGTATTGTTTACATGACTTGGCACGGCTATCATAGATAATATAAGATATAATATAAGATTATAATCACGAAAATCGTGATTATAATATTATCTATGAATTCAGTGCCATAGAATAGGCACAAATAGTATGACGTCACAATGTCTATTGATAAGACAGACGGTTCTAAACAAACTGTTATCACGGTTCATCACATAAGAAATGCAAGGGTGGAAAACAGTGTATGAAAAAAATTGATTTTTTAAGTGTTAGAATTTTTTTCTTAAAGTTATAACTGTTAAAAATATATTCCTTACAAGTTTATACATATATATCAAAAAAAAAAATCAAGATAAACCCATATATCATTAGTACAAACAATTTTAGATTCTGAGTGGAGTGATCAGTGATGGAATAATAGATTTATAGGTTTAAAAAAATTACGAAAATAAGAAAATTTTACGCAAAAATCACGTTTTGATAAATTACATTTTTTAAAATATTCTAACTCAAAAACGAAAAACCGCATTTACTTGAAATTTTTACCAAATATTTATATTGGCGTTTTCTATTTATTGAAATATCGATAAAAAAAAATAGGCTGTCTAAAAACTCTTGAAAATTTAATAT
>JAIPRK010002777.1:0-13187 GCA_025469195.1 Chaitophorus viminalis | reverse complement strand
AAAAGTATTTACATAAAATGTCTTTGTTAAGATGGATTCAAAACACTCAAATGTCAGATTTAAGATAATTTTTATAGTTTTATTCATTTGTCATAATATCACATAAAAATAATTCACTGTGCAACAATGACCAAATGTAAAATAATAATTTTATTGAATATTCTTTTAAATTTGCAATTATTTATTCCAATACCTACCTATAAAAAATTCTTAATGTATAATATTGATTATTAAAAAAATTAACTATTTTCAATTATTTCATATTTTGTTCTTTTGTAGTAGTATATTAATTAATCATGTACAATACATAAACCTAGATTTATGCTATTAATATACTTAATGCCTAGTGGCTATTATATAGACTTATAGTCATTTATACGATTCGAGGATTGTTTCCCGGTACACCTATTAATGTGCTCAAAATGTTCTTATCTTTTAATAAAAATACATTATTCTTCGGAATCTTTTATTTTATTTTTGATAATTTTCTAGATCCTATGAACTTGTAATCGAACAAAAATGTTTTTCTGGTTTTGAAACTCAAAATTAACTTAATTGATAAAAATGAAAAAAATACGTTAGTTTTAAGTTAACCATGAAGAAAATAAGTTAAGTTAACAAGTTAAGTTAATTTTATCTGAAGGAATTAAGTTAAGTAAATAAGTTAAAATAACTTAACTTTTAACTTAACTTGTAACTTATTAACTCGTAAATGCCCAGGCTTGCTATAAGTATCTTGAAATAATGAATAGTTAGGATATAATAATGGTAATAATTTATATATAATAATATTTAATTACTAATCATTATTTTCTAATATTTTTAAATTTATTTAATTGAATAAGACAAAATTTATAAATATTTTAAATACAATGTTTAATAATAATTTTCAGTATTTCCGATAACTATCTTATCGTTTGCAAAAGAAACCCCATCACACCTACCATACTTCCTCCACTTACTACAACAACGACCACTACGATGATAACTAAAACAGCAGCAGCCACCTCAACAAACACGTCCGCTACGCCAGTAACGACCAAAAAAGATAAATATTGTTATGACATATGCTTTTTAGTGTATGTGAATAGTCGAATAGATGTATCTAAATGAGACGTGTGACTACTTATACATATTGTAAATCAATAATATTTTATGAAGTGAATATCTATCACGAACAATGAATAATTAAAATTATTTTTATTTATCAGCATCCTTATTTAATTAAATACGAATATGGTACATAATACTTTATAGATTATAAATAATGCGAAATTTAAATACAAATAAAATATATGTCATAGATCATAAGCGAATTATTTAATTGAAATTGATATAAATATTGCAGTATTTTCCTACCGCAAAAATTCCTAAGGTTTTTAAAGATATCTAGATAAACATCTACACATAGAAAATAATAATCGAGGTTAAGTTAATATTTTCAATACCTATAATAACTAGGTATATAATTATTTATAAAAATAAATACACCTTCTACTAGATTTTAAAATACCATACTTGTAAATACTCATTAAATAATTAATCTAGCTATAATCATAAACCTAGTCGTAAAAATATTTTATAAAATATGTAAAAATAAAATAATATTTAGTTATATAATTTATTAATAAACTATTTAATAAATACCCATTTTTATTTTATTGTTTGTTGGACAACATAAAGTAGGAACTCAAAATAATACATTTATTATTATTATAATAGTTGAACCTAATTAAACTTATAGATACATAACAAAATAAAAAATAATATAATCTTAAGTTACAATATATAAAATAATATTATACAATAATTAATATAAATAATTTATTAGTTTAACATTAATTTGTATTTATATAATTATATTGTATTTCAATATTATGAAAAATAAACATAAATAATTTTTTATGTTTATATTTTAAAATTTTTCTTGCCAAATAACTGAAATAAAAACATAAATGGTAGGTATTATACTTAATTTGATAAAAAATTTTAAATGCAATTTAAATACATAAGGTAGTAAGAAAATTAAACATTTGTATATTTATATAATAGAAAAAAATTATTATATACAAGTATATATTTCATTTTTGTTATGTTTTTTAATTGGTGTATTTGACATTGGCCATTAAAAATTTATTTATATGGTCTTATTCAATACAATTTTTATGAAATTGAATTCTTTTTACAGTTTCTGAAATGCTTTTTTAAATATTCCATTAAATTAATATATTAAATATGATATACAATAATTTTTTATGCTTATGTTAGGAGCAGTAGACTTACATTTTTCAATATTGTACTAGTGTAAATACTTATTTCCTAATCTTTAGCATTGACTGTGGGACAAGGTTGTTTTAACAATAGTTACAATCATTAAGGTACCACCATATCTGTCTATATCTGTGTCAGAACATGTTCCTATTCACTAATATGTAATATAGTATATTTTTTTCAAATTTATATCAATTTCCATTTATTTATTAGCATGTAAGTACATCAAGTACATTTTACTTCAGTCGTTGAATTTCTCAGATAAGTTTTTTAATCGAGTGGGTTGGTATATCTTGATTTATTATATGAGTTGTTCATTTATCTCTCAGTTTAGTCATGGTAAATTATATTTATGATGAAAAAAAAAAAACAACTATAAATTATAAAACATATATTTAAAACGTACCTAGTAACTAGATTCTAACACTACTAAACAATTCATAAAAATATTATTAAAAACGATACAGTACCATAGTGAATCGAAATATTTTCAAAAATAATAATTAGGTAGAAGATATCTGTTATCCCTTATACCAACTACTTGCCCGTAATGCATAGCCACAGAATATAGGTAATATTCAACAAACGTAAAAATAAAAAAAAAGCGATTTCAGTTATCAATATTTAATTAACTATTGATAAAACCTCATCTACACAGTGAAGCTCTAAGATAATATTATATTCAAGCTGTAAATATAAGAACTATGGTAGATATGATTAATCAAAACTTTTATAATAATATTAATGTATATTTATGTAGGTATAAATACATAATTATTTATTTATAATACCTATTTATGTAGTATAGTTTTTTCTCTTTTATTCTGTATATAAATAAATATTAATGATATATACAAGGTTTGTAATGGTATAGAACAATTTTAATGATCAATTCGATTAAAATTAAAATAAGTTATTTATTAAAGTTTACATAAAAGTATGACATATTAATTGTATTTATTATTCAAGTTGCAATGATTAATCATACATTTTGTCAACTAATAAAGAAGGAACATATGTAAGGCAATATTACTTAACAAGTATGGTTATTCCAACATTTTTAGATTTGTGGTTTTATAATAATATTTTATTATTTTTGATATTATAATTTTTCTTTAAAAGTAATTTAAATATTTCATATAGCAAATCTGATGATTGAGTAGGTAGAATATAAAAAAATTAATAATTTAAAAATATATGGTGGAGAGATTTTGGAAATTGGAGTACAATATACTATCGCCTTGCAAGATACTCCAGCTTTTGAATGGTACATGAATCAACCCAAGCGGTATTATTTGGACTACAAGTTAACAGAAGAGTAACCAGAAACATCAAATAATGCTAAATATAAAATTTTTATTAGCACATAGGGACAAAATAAAACCAAATTCTAATAATGAATATCATAATATGTTTGATCTAAACTTATTTTTTTTACTTTCACAAAACCAAATTGAAGAGTTTCACACTGAATTAGTGCTCAATGTCACCACTATGGACACTACTTTCATTGCAGTTAATACTGTCAATATTATAGGTTGTCATAGCTCTCATCATCGTTGTGACCGAAGTAGTATTGAACACAGTTATCGTTCAAGCTAGTAAAGGTTAATTACTAATACTGTAAAATGTAAAAATATTCATAAAGTTGTACAACCAAAAGCAATTTCATTTTGTACCATTATTTTTGTGAAAGTAAATAATATTATATATAGTTTATGACTTTTAAATATTTATTAACCTACACAATTGAGCTCTGGTTGGTATTAAATATGTTTGTTAATTATTTTTATTTAATTAATTATCCTGATGCACTATGTAGTTAAGACACTAATATTTCTTTAAAATATTTTTTTATTAGTTGATATTGTTAGTACATTTTCAAGTAATTTAAAATTAATTTCTTATGGTAACTATATTTTTTCTCAAATCTTGTTAATTTTTTAAGTTGAATATTTATAACGCATATTTATAATGTACCATGTAATTTGTGTAGTTCTATTAAATTATTATTTAATTATTACCTAGATTTAATTGTATTGTTTCATTTTTCTTGTATCAATTAAAAAATTGTATTTTAATTTGCACAATCGAAGTGTGATTAATGGTATTTACCCATTTACAAATCAAATAAATAGATAAATTTCCATATGAAATAATATACCTATTCCTATATAAATAGTAGGTAGTGGTGGTTCAGAGGTCTTAAAGATACAAGGACAATTACAATTATTACATTTTTTCGAAGAGTAGTATTATCAAGATATTAATGTACTTAAGTATACCTATTTATTAAACTAAAATCAACCAAAAATATTTAATTATTCAAGTTATCAAAAATATTATGAAACAAGACAAATAACGATTGAAAATAATAAAGCTATAAATATACACATATATTACCGATAGAACTATAAAATTGCATCTTCCTAAAATACAATACAATAAGACACTGAAGAATATAATATAATTCAATATTATCTTATAAATATTAAAATAAGATAATAATTTAAAACAATGATAAAATAATGGTTTTTTAATACAATATAAAGAAAAATTACAACTTCATGTTCTTTAAATATACATACCAAGTATCAAAGTTTTCCACGATTACCATTATTAACAGAACAAGATATTATACATTTGGTTATTTATTTTGATCATTGACCAATTTTAAAATTTTTACCATCTCCTCCTAACTTTATCTCAATCACAACTCACTAGTTGCAAAATGGAAAAAATATTTACTAAAATCATATTGTAATATACAGTATTACAAATTTTATATAACAATTAGTATATGTACCACTTTAGGTGATATAGGATCACTATATTACCAAATCATTACACTTGAAATAAGAATGAATAAATAATACAATTTACAAAACGATAATAAAAATTCTTAAATGAAATTTTAATGCGATCCGGGAAGTAAAATATTTATTTCACTCATTACACTTCCTTTCAATTTATTATTTAAGTGTATCACTATTTTTATAATATTTCAAAAACATGTGGTTAGAAAAAAAAAAAAATAAGGAATTATAACTTCTTATGCACAGAAAATATATTATGCTAACCTTGAAATAAATACATACACACTGTAAATATCCATAATATTTTAAAACCAAGTCAAGTCAAAAAAAAATAATAATAAATTAAGGAAATAGATCTTTTAATGAACAGGAAATATGCTCACTTGAATATAAAATTAATAATAATAATAAACAATTAAGGGAATTACAATTCTTAATGTGGATAAATTATGTTCATGAATATAAAATTAATAATAATCTAATTCAACCTAAATTACTTAATTAATTTCTTAATCATGTAATATTTACATTAAATATTTAACGGTTTTCAGTCAGTGCCATTTTTTGCTTTTGTCACTCCATCTTCAACAACATAACTACCTTTAGGAAATTGAATACTGAATGCATCAGTTTTTTCAGCATTCTTGAGTTCTATACATTTTTGGACTACAGGGCTTTTCAAGAAGTCCTCATCGATGATTTCCTGATTATCTGTGACCGGAACCCTTATTCTAATAACGTCATTGGGCGTCGATATTGGCTTGTATTCGCCAATCTTATGAATTAAAGTTAGTTCAAATGGGACATCAATGAGACTGGGCTTTAGTTTCAGAAATTCGAAATCAATATCGACTTTTTCTTCAGTGTCAAAGGTAAGAAATTTCATTGCTTCATTAAGACCGTTACCCGGTAGTGATTCCCAAGACTCATTTTTTATCCAGTCAGGTGTAGGAAATTTTTTAAGCAAACACACAAAACGTTCTTTTTTTGTAGGATCATCTTCTTTGATCGACGTATTGGGTAATTCTTCATCAAATCTATCAAGTGAAACAATGAATACTTTAGAATTGTCAAGTAAATAGTCACATATAAAAACAAGAATAAAATTGTTGTTTGATAAATTGTTTAAAAAATTGTAATCAATACATTGTTTAATTACTAATATTAATCAAAATCAAAAAACAATTTTATTAATTTCAAAGGTAATAAATATAATATTAACTGTAAAAATATGAAGATGTATAATATTATGTGATATGTTATATATCATGTGTGTTATTTTAAATGAAATTATCTATATATTTTTTATACATAAGTATTGCATTTTTACTTTTAAACTCATAGCAACAAAAATTATATTTATTTAAAATTTTTTTTTGTTACAATAATAAATTTACTCACTTAGAATCACATTCCATAGAAGGATGTTCATGCTCTTGATAATTTTCCATATTATTTCCCTCCTTATTCGCCATTGATTACTGTGAACATAAATTAATTTTAATATTTAAAATTAGTGTTATTGCTGAATAAAATTCTATCTTTTTTTTTTTTTTTTTGAAGATACAATGTAAGAGGAATAATTCATAGAGTAAAATTGATGTAAAATGAAAGATAAAATAATAAAAGCTAAAAGAAAATGTGTAAAATTAAAAATTGAAGTATATTATATTATAATAGTTAAAAAGTGAATAAATAATATTTATATGTTACTAATTGCCTAGGTTATATCTTAAAAGTAAAGGATAAAAATAAAAAAAATTCAAACTACAGGCATTTAAAATAAAACTTAAAAAGTTTATAAAAACCTTTTACAATATTAAATAATAAATATTAATGAATAATGATATATTATTAATAGTAGACTACATATTATATTCTGATCATGTTATTTATACTATTCAAACGGTTAACATTACTTTCTAATCTAGTCTCAAATATTTATATAAGTATAAAACATCAAGGAGTTTTTGCTTAGAGATACCCCGCTTCAACAGCTTTACAAAACGAACAAAATGTAATTGCATATCTACTAATACAATTTGTGAAGTTCTCTAGTAGTATCACCAAAATGTATTGAATTACATAATTAACTAATAACTATTAAGTAAAAATGATTTCAAATAATATTTGATAAGTCATATCACAAGAAATTATTCACATCCCAATATAAATATTACAATAGCTAATGTTTTTATAATATTTACCTTTCAATATCTTGATATGATTAGCTTTTATTTAATTTTAAACACTTTAAACTACAATTAATATTTATTACTGAGGATTATTATAATCATTTTTAAATACATTAACAATTGAAGAAAGAATGTTATATATTTTGTAATTAAATAAAATTCTATTATGGATTATATTATAACCGTATTATTTTAATTAATGATTTATTTTTATTAATCTTTTGATGCATGATATAAAATTTCTGTTAAAATTAGATAATATATTTAAATTAAGATTTTTGAATTATTGGATATATGGATATTCAATGTATAGGTCGTATTATTATTTGAAAGTGTATGTAATATGTAAATATATATAATATATACTCATAATCAATAAATAAATAAATAAATAATACAAAAAATGTTATATAATGATTATTATTGAAAAACTAGACGAAGATATATTATCATAATAAACCGTTTATATTTTAATAAGATTAAATAACAATATATTTAATTTTAAATATACCTATTTATAGGTAATACTCTTTACTAATGTAATAATAATTTTAAATGCAGCATATTTTGTTTTCATTAAAATTAATATTTAATGCTGAGGATTATTATAATTCTTTATATATATATATATATATATATATATTTATATATATTATCAATTGAAGAATGTTATATCTTTTGAAATTAAATAAAATCCCATTATGGAATAAATTATAATTGTATGTAAAAAAAATATTATAAAATTGTTTTAAACTAATAATATTTCAATTATTAGTTTTTTATTTTAATTTTTTTATGCGTAGTATATAATTTCAATAAATGATTAGATAAATTATAATTAGGATTTTTATAATAATAGATATATGGATATTCAATTTATAGACAGTATTAGTATTTAAAAGTTTATACCCATAATCAATAAATAAATATAAGAAAAATGCTATTTATAAAATTTATTATTAAAAAAGAACTCGACGATGTATTTTTATATTATACAGTTAATAATTTAATAAATAGAAAAATAACTATAAATTTTAATTTTAATACAATTTTAACTTTAATTTAAATATTATTCTGTCTTTAATAGGTATACCTTTAATTTATTCCATATACTAATGTAATACTGAAGACTATTATAATTTTATATAAACAAATCAACAATAGAACAATATTATGCATATTTAAATTTAATAAAATTCCATTGTAGAATTATACTATTTATACCATTTTAATAGGATAAAATAATAATATATTAAATTTTAAATACAATCTTATTTTTAATTTAAAAGTTAATTAACATTAAATATACTTATAGGAAATACTATCTACTAATGTAATACCTGTGTATTTTATTTTTATATCATGTTTTAATGCAGCATATTTTGTTTATACTAAAAATAATATTTAATACTGAGAATTATTATAATTATTTTTAAATGCAATTGGGGATGGAGTGTACCTCGTTTATAGGGTAGGTCATTATTACAATGGATTTGTTAAATTTAAATGCAATGAAGAATATCATTGTATACGAATAATAATTCTGAACGGAGTTAAAATGTTAGTCTAAAATGTATATATAACATAATATAGTATTTTATATTTAAATTAAATTATAATGCAATTTCGTAAAAATTTAAATTTCAAACAGTCATAAAATTTTTTCCTTTAAGTCCGGTAGAACTTTTTTTTATAGATTTATGAAAAGAAGCTTATGGATAACCTAGTGTTAAAATTTTGATTTTTAGTTATAAACAGAAAAAATTTTATGAATTTTCAACTACAAAATAACTTGCAAATTATTGCAATTTCAACATATTTTATACAAATTTGAAATTTATGGGCTTATAAAAAAAATTTGAGTGAAACCATCTCCGATATTTTTTAGTTACAATTAGTATAACTTATAATTTATCCTTTAATACATTTTCAAAAGTTATCGAACAGCCAAAAAAAATTTATAGATAATTAAAAAAATAAAAACTTACAAAAGTCGAAAATTTAAATTGTCTATAAATAAGTCAAAATAGGTCAAAATACTTTGAAAACTTAACTATGTATAGAGAATGGCAATATAAAGATTTGATGAAAACTTTAAGTTGTTACGGATTTTTGTATTTGAGTTAGAGCAAATTTCAAAAACCGATATGATATGTCCGTCTAGAATATTATATATTATATTATATTTTACATGTAATTTTATGTCAATATTCGCTTTTTATAATACTTATAAAAAAAAAATTGTGCCTATGAATTTTATGAATTTTTAAATGACAATAATAACTACTTCTGTGGAATCTTCTATTAAATTTTCAAGTATTTTGTATTAGCCAATTTTTTTATCACCGATAATAAAAAAAAAAATGTAAAAAAATCGAATATTTTAAATGCCTATAAGTGGCTTAAAAATCAATATAATATTTTGATAATAATAAAACATAATGAAAATACCTATCTTAACAACTGGCAAAAATTTCATGTTTCTGCGACTCATGCTTTTTGAATTATAACAAATATTTAAAATCGTTTGAGGATAAATTGCAATTTTATGCAATTTCGTAAAAATTTAAATTTTAAACGGTCATAAAATTTATTTCCTTTGGGTCCGGTAGAAATTTTTTTATATATTTTTGTTGATTAGCTTATGAACAAACTAATGTCAAAATTTTGAACCTTAAGTATAAACAGAAAAAATTTTATGAATTTTTATCTACAAAATAACTTGCAAATTATCGTGATTTTGACACATTTTATACAAATTTGAGCTTTATCAGCTTATAAAACAAATTTGAGTGAAACGATCACCGATATTTTCTACTGAAGATAAGTTAAGCTTATTATAAACCTTTTATTAAATTTTCGAGAGTTTTCATCCAGCCAATTAAATTTTATAGGTGTTTAAAAAAAAAAAATTACAAAAATCGAAAATTTAAATTGTCTATAAATAAGTCAAAATATGTCAAAATAATTTGAAAACTTAACCACGTATAGAGAACACCAATATAAAGATTTGGTAAAAATTTCAAGTTGTTGCGGTTTTTCGTTATTGAGTTAGAGCATTTTAAAAAAATGTAGTTTGTAAAAACGTGATTTTGCATAAAATTTCCCGTTTTTTTGTAATTTTTTTATCGTTTTTTTCGATTTTTTTAAAAAGTATTTAAAAAGTTTGATTTTTGACACGCCCAAGTACCATCAATATTCACTTTCCTTTCAGAAAAATTGCTGTTTAAGCAAATCCAAGCATTTTTACTGCTAAAAAAGGTGTCGTAAGGCACAAAAAAAAAAAAACATATCATTGTAAAATCAATAGAATCCATCACTCCGTTCAGAATCTAAAATAATAAAATTGTATACAATTGTAATATTTTAATTAATTATTTATTAATTTTTTATTTTTTTATGCATAATAGGAAATTCCAATAAATGATTAAATATATATAAATTAGGATTTTTATATTAATAGATGTTGTATGGATATTCAATTAGTATTAATATGTACATATATACATGTCAATTAATTGGAAAATCAGTAGTTATTACTCCTAATATAATGCAGATATAGAAGTCCCATTTTTTTAACATAATATGTTACTGAAAGCTTCCATCTTTCACCGTGGTTAAAATATATCCAAAATTCAAAACTGCCAATAAATTTATTTGATTTTTCAAAAATAAATTTTTGAAAACAGCCACTTTGTAGAATTACTTATATGTTACTCTGAAAAACAAAAATTTTGAAATCAGTTAATATTTGAATGAATGAGAGCATTTTATATTTTCAAAACACATCTATTGTAAAATCATACGGTTTTTTAATTTTTTTAGTAATAGTATTAATTTCTGTTAAACATCTTCAATTTAAGCAGCTATTTATGTCTATATTAATTTTAATTACATTTTAACTTCATTTCAATCTAAATTAAACATTGTCCTATCTGAGAAAACGTTTAAATGTGTGATATTTAAATTATAATTGACATTAAAATATTTAAAATTACATATCTAAATAATGATACCTACCAATAACAATATTAATTATACACAGTTGAAGTCACTGCGATGTCATTACTTTTCATCTAGATATCATAATTTTAAAATTTTATTTATAGATAATGCAATTGCGTTGATTATTTTTTAACTTAATTTATCATTAGTTTTAATTTCATTTAAATTTTTTCGTTTAATAAGTATTAAAATTAAATTCACAATATCCGATTACGTAAAAGTGGTATTTATTTATTTTGAAAATAATAAAAGCCAAAGAGACAAAGAGTAAAATTTATGTACTGAAATGAAGTTAAAATTTAATTAAAATTAATATGAACATTAAATAGCTGCTTAAATTGAAATGTTTAACAGAAATTTATACGATTACTAAAAAAGCAAAAAACCGTATTATTTTAAAATTTTTTTTTTTTTAAATATAAAATGCTTTCATTCATTCAAAAATAACCGATTTCAAAATTTCTTTTTTCTTAGAGTAACTTATATGTAGGTACCTCTACATAATAGCTAATATAGCGAATACATTCAATGAATTTTTTCGAACTAACTCGGTTCAATGCGAATAAACGTGCAGTGGATTAGTATATATACGCTTCGTGCAATATAGATTGACATATAAATAATATAATATAATAATATAATAATAATATAATATAATAATATAATAATATAATACAACCAAATAATGAAACAATAATCCAATGGATCTCTATAGTAATAAAAAAACAACCAATATTAACTTGTATTAACAATAATAATAAAATGTATAGGTGTACATGCAATGTATTGGTAAATTTCAAATTGCTAAACTTAATTTTTAATAATATCAAATACAAAAATACACTATATCAGCTTAGGCACAGTTAAATGGAAAAAAGTCGATGATCAGCCTCCCTAGATTGTTGAGAGCCACGCACCCTAAACACGGACGAGTACGCTGTTAATATACACACGGTGCACGCCCATGTCCGTAGCAATGGCTACGAAATGGAACGCGTATACGAAAATATGCACACACACACGTACAAACACACAAACACGTGCTCCCTTACTCACTCCATTACTTACAGCATGGTGCGCACACTCGTACACGCGCACATACACTAACTCGCTCACATATTTACTACACACGCACACACAGACACATATACAACGCACAAGCGTCGCTCATATACTTGCTACACTATCATGCAGTAAAAGCACACGCACGCGCACACGATAACAGTATGTACAATGCCCAGTACCAGCACACGCACGCGTACAAGTATTCTCACATACATCAAATATATAGGTACACGAAATCGCGCGCACGGGACACAAGACCAACAACATCTATTACGGCTGCCGCCGATAGTAGAGGAAAAAATTATGATTTGCATCCCCAACCATAATAAAGAAAAACATGGCAGACACAAACGAATATTTCGCTCTCGACTTACCCAAACTCAAAAATTACTAATTGTAATAGCAATAATAATAATAAAAATAATTATAATGATAATAATAATAGATATAAACAACCGGTTATTGTACTTTTATTTAAAAAAAAATCAATGCCTAATAAGATAAAGTATAAAACACTTACATAGCAGTGACTATAAGATAGTATAAACGCTGGACGGCAGGTAGAGTCGGTAATATCTTGATGGCTTATGAATAACGAATGACGAATACTAGATAGAAGACCGCACTGTGTGTGAAGATTACTCCCTATATGGCCACCAAGGGACGTAAGTAAAAAAAAAAAAATCATGTATAATAGTCTATTGTAGTACCGAAACATATGACTATTCTGCGAAATAGACTCGTTTTATAGAGAGGTATTTAAAATGTTATCTATTGACAGAAACCTATGTTGCCAGCCCGCAGGTGACAATTGTTTACCCATCCGGGCGAGGAT